>OVAP01000712.1:561-30973 GCA_900406295.1 Aurinia saxatilis
AAGGATCTAGAAGGTTTTTGGAGCAAAAACGGAGCAAATTAAGGAAACGAAGAAGAATGGAAAGAAAACAGAGGGGTGTCGATCGACACCATGCGGAGCAGATTTAAGATTTCCTTAAATCTTAATATGAAGATTTTCCTTAAACTTTTATGTTAATTCTCTAAACCTAAAATCCGTCCTAGTCCCTATAAATACTTCTTTACAGCCATTGTTTAGGCTCATGCTTTAATCTACTTTAGAGAGAGTTTTTGGGAGAAGATTTCTTAAACCCTTTTTATTTATATTATTGCTTTCATTCAATTATTGCATGATGAATTGCTTGACCGTGTGTGAGTAGATTCATTAGCTAGGTTAGGGTTCTGTAGGTTAGATGTTTAACTATTATCCGTATGCATTAATCCATGATCCTTTAATCAATCTTTCTCTTAGGTGTCCTCAANGGTTAGGGTTATGTAGGTTAGATGTTTAACTATTAGCCTTATGCATTAATCATTGATCTTTTAATCAATCTTTTAATCAATCTTTCTCTTAGGTGTCCTCAAAGCCTTGTTTAAGCTTGATCATCTTAAACTTTGATCTTAGGAGTAATTGTCATACACGAGAGTGTTGATAAGCCTCTGGAAACTTAACTTAAGAGAGCTAGTAGGTCGTTTCTCAAGGAGACTTGGTTACAACCAGCTAGTTGGACATTTGAATTGAACGTTAAAGCTAGTTTTAGGTTCATAGTTTCACTAAGAGATTAGGTTGCTTGAACTAGACTAAGATAGGTTATCACAGTGAGAACTGGGTAGTCTAGATACATATTAGAACTGTCACAACGAGAGTTGGACAATTCATCCATTAGATTTCACGTTTGAGGATTGACTTGATCATGGTCTGATGTCCGAGAGGTGTCGATCGACACCATCATAGTGTCGATCGACACCTGAGCTTCGACAGGCGTAGTTTTACATTCTAGCTTAAGTTCCCAAAACCTAGTGTTTTCCCCATTGATTCAAAACCCTTAGTAATTAGCATTAGTTAGTAAATCACAAAAACCATTATCTTTGCTTTAGTGTAGAATTTAATAAATTAGTTTGTTTAGTTTTTCGGTCTTCGTGGATTCGATCCTTAAGTACTATAGCTACATTTGATGTGCACTTGCAGTTAGAAATACATAGGGTAAAACTTTGTGTATCACAATGCGACAACTTTTCAGTTATCTAGCAAAGGCGTCGCAATTCTGCCGCAAATGTGTGACGCCGTTTTTCCGTTTCAAATTTTCGTCGCAATCTATGTGTTTTCTTGTAGTGTATTATTTTTTGAAAATTTAATAGAAAATAAAGAAAAAAATTTTTGTTAAATCTTTTTTTTTTTAAAAACAAGCAAAAACAATAGAAGAGAATGAAATTTAGTGGCATGTGTAAATATTCTAGTTAAGGCTATATAATTGAAATGAAATCACTATTAACCAACTATCCTTATGGCGAGGCTTAGCCGGTCTAGTTTGATTGACATCCTAGTTAACTCTAACCTATATCCTTCAGAAAGAGAAGTTGTGGCATGATCAATCAACCAATCTAGGCATTAAGCTCAAGAAATCAAATTCTACTAAACTATTAAATAGTAAAGCTTTCACTATCAAGTTTTGGATCTCTTACTCTAAGTGGTGTATTAGTAGAAGGTTTATCCTATGATTTAAATGAGATCTGATATGAAAGTAAGCCTTTAACAAGTCATTACACAGCCTTATTGCATTTTACCTAACCATGATTTTTCCTAGCAAAACCGTATTATTAATTATGAAACTACTCAATCATGTTTAAGAGAAACATAACAATAATGGAAATTGCCATCATATTAATCAAAGTAAGGGTTCATAAAGGCTTCTCTGAAGTGCGGAGATTACAAACTTCTTCCTTGAAAGCAATAACCAAAGTAGATAAAAGAGAAGAAAACAATGAAAAGAACTGAAAAACTATTTAGCATGGATGCCTGGAAGCTTTGTGAATTTCGTGGCATCCAGGCTAAGTAGTTTTTCAGTTCTTTTCATTGTATATGATCATTGTTTGCTAAATATTTGGATCTCTATCCAAATCTTCTTCCTGATTCATCTCGACTTACTCTTCGACCCTTTGCCCTATAAAGGGTGAACGACTTGATTCCAAGCCCATGTGATAGCTGACTCAGGTGGCTTGCTTGTCTTAACTCCTCACTCAATCCAAATAAACATCTTCTCAATCCGGGTCTGAACTTTTGATGTTGAATTGTTGGACTTGGTAGAAAATGCCTATTTATGACCTAAAAATCTTTATTTTCACAAAAACACTTTGAAACGGAGAAATGTGAAATTTAAAAGTTTATGTTTCAAATCAAATGGTTTCTTCATGAAAAGCACCAAAAATCCTTATAAGAAGTGGTAAAATATCACCCCTGTCAGGTATTAGCCAAGTGGGTTCAGGTTTAGGTGAACCAATCCTCACCCATAAGCCTCGCCTAGACCCTACCCAATTAGGTCTAGCTAAGATTTTGGTAGAGGTGGAATTTGACAGGCCCTTCCCACAACGTGTAGCAGACAAAGACCCTGAAGGAACAATCTCTTTGGTTGATGTGGAGTATGATTGGATTCCATCACATTGTGGCAGGTGTGACTTGCTAGGCCATAAGGAAGCTAGATGCGTTAATGAGGCTCCAAGAGAGGAAGCTCCCCTTGAAGTTCATCTCCCGCAATTTGTTTTAGCCAAAGTTGGTATCACTGGAGAAAGCATCATGGATAAAGCCCCACTCGAGGATGCCACTCCTGGTTTCCTGTCATGCACACACACTTGTTCTGAGGAAGTTTTCATCTCTCCTCATGTTGCACCAACCATGGTGATTGAAGAAATATCAATCCCCCAAAGAAGCCATCCAAACTAGCTCCCCTCCGGAAGCAAATGTTGCGGACAACACACCACTTATGCTGATTTAAATTTTATGTCTCCTTCCCAACAAACCCCACCACAACTTGGTTTCCTTCCCACTAGTTCAGATATTGAGGCCTCGGGTTCTAGACTTATGACAGCGGGTGACCAGGTTGAGTGTGGAGGATATAAGTCAAGCCCATATGGTACTCAAAGGACAAGAGGAGGTCGACAGGTAAAGCCTACACAGAAAGTGCAGGATATGCAGTGGACTACTGTTCATGGTGGTGGGCGACAGGGACGTCGAGGCCGTGGTAAACATCATTAGTTTCCTTTCTATAAGAGACTCTTACTACCCTTTTACTTCTATTGAAACCAAGTTTGTAATCTCATGTAACTTTCATAAAAACTCTCATCAACTATATGGCTTTATCATTAGGCAGACATATCCCTCTATTTTTATTTTATGCATTTTAATAGTAAAACTTTTTCCAAAAAAAAAAAGACTCCTAACTCTTGCCAACCCTCTGAATGGGGAAATAAAACATTGTACCTTCTTTGAAGTGACTGAGCTTACGATGGTTGAACAACAACACGGGACTCAATTCCTTTGCTCGCAAGGATCAGAGTTCCGTGCCTTTTCCATCCCAGGGTGTATCAACTATCTTATTCCAGGAATGGTAATTGATGTCTCTGCTATATTTGCAGCCAGAACCACCTACAAATACCTCAAACTGAATTATTATCACATTGACAATTAAAACCTCCAAAAGGTAATTGAACTTGCTCAAACCTTACGGAAACCAGTAAGTGGGCGCTGGGGAGAAAACTCGCATTTGCTGCTCTGATGGAAGAGCAGAGAAGATAGTAAGTGGCTGTAGTTTCCTGTTCTCTTCAGGTAAAAGGAAACCAGCAGAACATCCGTATGAACAGTCCTCTCGTGAGCTTCATCGACCATAATAACTGAATATTTAGAAAGATGTGGATCCAACAACGCTTCTCAGCGGATTTATAAAACATATTTTAACGTTTATTATCTCATAAATAAATAAAAAAGCAAGGCGCGAAAAGCATAATGAAACTTTTGTTTACCTCAACAACAGTCCATCAGTCACGACCTGGTGGAAGGAGAAGTAATATCATTAAACCTAATGGAATAACAAACTCTTTGGCCCAACGTACCATCACATTTTTGAGCTACCCTTTTAGCAACAGTCACGACGGCAATATGCTGATAGGTCCCAATGTTTATCAAGAACAATTGAACAAAAAACACTTCGGTTCTCTAAAACAAACATGTTTACTTCAATATTTTCTTCATATCTCATTTCATAAGACGATGATTCTTATAAATATTTTGGTTTTTAGATTGGGTATGTTCGGGTAATTCATGCATATTTAAGTGTATTATTTTATTTTACTATATATATATATATATGTTTAGTATTATTTTTCATGTATTTATTTTATTTGTAAATTTTAGTAATTTTGTAAGTTTTGGTTTAGTTCTTTCAGTTTATTAGAGATTTTGGAGGTTTGGGTTCTGGTATTCCGGTTTCGATTCGGTTATTTTAGAAAATTTGTAAGTTTTGGTTTGGTACTTTCGGTTTCGGTTCGGTTCTAAGGGGGAAAAAAAATCCAGTGGGTACATAATGCATATCGGTTCAGTTCCGATTTGGTTCCCATTCGGTTTGATTTGGTTCTCATTCAGTTTGGATCGGTTCCAAATTTTGACGAACCATATGGGTACCGAAAAAATTCGGTTTCAGTTGGGTTCCAAATAAATACCCAAAATAACCGAAAAAACCAAATAAATTTTGAGTATACAAATTGGGGAACCGGATAAGAACCGAAACCGAAAGTACCAAAAAAACTGAACCAAAACTTACAAAAATACTAAAATAACAGAATCAAAACCGAAATACCCAAACCGAAACCTCAAAAATCTCTAAATAAACCGAAAGAACCAAACCACAACTTACAAAATTACAAAAATTTACTAATAAAATAAATACCTGAAAATAATACTAAACATCTATAAAAAAAAATTAATACACTTAAAATAACACACTTTAATTTGCGTGAATTACCTAAACATATCCAATCTAAAACCAAAATATTTATGAACTTATTTATATTTCAGATATTCGGTACCCATTCGGTTTTTTTGGTTCGGTTCCGGTTCTTCGGTTCTAGAGATTTAGGATCCATTCGGTTCTTTTGAAAAAATGGTTCCGGATTGATTCGGTTCGGGTATTTTCAGTTAGGTTTGGTTCTTTAGTTCCAGTTACTTATGCCCACTGTATATATATCCTTTTCATTTCCCAAATAAAAAAAGAAACATTTTGTGTGGGAATGGTATGCAGCTTTTTCACGTTTTAAAAACGTGATTCCGTCCTTTCCATACCATTGATAATAACATGTGCGGAATGATAAAACGTGAAAATTAAAAAGTGATTTTTGAAATTATCCCGCACATGTCAAATTTATAATTGATTTTGACAAAAATTCATTAAGCTAGTATATAATAGCTTTTTGGCGTTAAATTTTTTTTTTGCATTTTTTTTTTCAAAATATTTTTTACCTTTTATTTTTCCGTTATTTTTTTCCACTTTTTACCGCCAACTTATAGTCTCGTGGTATATTGTATGCCGCCATCGTTTCCGAAGATATCTATATTTCAATTTAATATGTCATCAAACGGAACTTTGGGGTTCAGAAAGTAAGTGGAGAATCTTGACAAACCAACCAGGTATGATAAAACCATTAGAAAAAGGATTGTCGCAATTACTATGAATTTACAAAATTTTATCCGTCAGTCACAAATTTTGATTGTCACTTTTGATCGATTAGATAACATTGATATCAATAGTGAAGAGAATGTAGAAAAAAACATGATGATTCTAATTGTGAAGTGACCTTAGTCTAGTGACAGGTGGTATGTCCATTGAGACTAGGTACCATCACACCCGTGATCGAGTTCCACTGCCTACATAATGTAGAAATTAGGCTAATGGACAAGTCAATTGTGGTCCAATGATGACAACAAAAAATGATGATAGCAACTTTGATTTATCTTATTAAAATTTATCTAAATTTGATAATTTAATCATTGTTTATTTCATTATTCAGTTATTCAGCCAAAATTTATCATTCGTGGGTTTTTTTTTGTTATTCAGTTGTTTTATGATTATGTGTTCAGATTATCCAGTTTATGAGTTTTCTCGCTCCGGTGACTCCACTATTTCATTATTCAACTATTCCACTATTCATCTATTCAGTTGACATACCATTCACAGCCTTTATTATGTATTAGATGGTATTATATTAATTTCACACACGATGAGTATATAACCTTTTATCCATCACCATTTCCATGTCATCTATCTATATACATAAAGTTAGTTTTTCTCTCTTTTGTTGATTACACATCAACATATACATGTACTTCACATTATTTCAATATTTAAATTTAACAAAATAATTTAATTCAACATCTACTTTATATATCAATTACACTTTTGGTATCAATATATTCAATTACAAAAAGATTTGAAAAGTCATTCATGGTATCAACTTTAAAGGTGTATAAATCATATAAAACTTCAAAACTCTAATTTGATTATTTTATTAATATTAAGTAATGACTATAAAACGATTTAATCAATATTTAAGCTCCATCAAATAGTAATAATAATAATAATAATAATAATAAATTAATGACTTAAAAAATTTAAGATTAAAACAGTCATAAGATAACATCATTATAATGTAACACAAATGAGTAACTATTGACTTAATCAAAAATCATATTAATAAATATAACGATTATAATAAAATAAAAAACTAAACAAAATCATGATCCAAACCAAAACATTGATTACAAATTTTGGCGGAATAATGTGGGGGTAGATATCATCATGGAGATTTTTATTATATCAAATTTACGGTCATTCAATACACTGTCAAACTATAAATCACACAAATCGTAGAGACTATGTATCATATAAAATTTTAAAGAACCTTACAAAAGGTTTTGCAAAATATACTTACAATTACAAAGATATTTGTGGGACGTCGTTATCACAAAAAAAAAAAAACTAAAATAAAATAAAGCAATACTAGCACACCCTACGCGCAGGTAAATCCACTAGAGTAACTATTGACACAAATTTGAATTTCTATAATACGATAATACAATAATATTAACATTGTTATACAAAAGAAAAATATTAACTATCAATATAAAAAGAAATTGGACAAACATTTCATAATTTATTGTTCTTAAAGAACACTAAGTTTAATTTGAAATAATATGTTACGTTTCTAAACATTTGATTGTTTTATCTTACACAAATCATAAAACTATTAAATTGATGAAAGGTTCATGGCAGTATATTTAAATACTAAGATATAAAAAATTGATTGAAAGAAACAAATATAATAAAATCAGTCTATTTGATATGTATCCATTCATATATCAACACTGTTACTACTCATTTGTTAAATGAAACAAATTTGGAAAAGAAAAATTCTTCAAATCGGAGAGAAAAATATAACAAAACTAAATGGAAAATAACTTTAGAGACAATCAATCTCTTAAAGTTTAAAACGTCATGTATTTTAAAATTTTAATTATATCGAAAATGAAAAAATTAATCTTAAAATAACTACAAATATCAAAATGATTTGAAACTATTTCAAATTTTTATGGTGATAAGAAAATAAACAATTATTTTAATTTCTGATAGGATATTAGGCACCGCATTTATATATAATTATTTATCTTATCAAACACAAAAATAAACGACTTAATCATGATTTATATTAATAAATATAAGAATTAAAATTATAAATAAGCAAAAATCATGATCGCAAACTAAAACAGTGATTAAATTTTTTTGCAAAATGACTTGTGACAGATATAATGATAGAGATTTTTACTATATCAAATTTACGTTGTTATCTAAAAAATAAAACAAATGAAGAAAAAACAAAATTAACTCATCCCGCGCGTAGCGCTGATCAACCCCTAGTTATCTTCACAAAAAACAGTCATTCAACCGATTCACAAAACGTGACATAATTCAAATCATGTCAGATTTACATTTCATCATTCATGACGTAAGTGATCACGTCATATATTAATTTATCAAATAACTCTTTTTCTTAATTAATGCTACATTCCAATATTCTAAACTGTAGAAAAAATATTTTCTTATTCATATATATATATATATATTTTTTTTTTCCATTATTTAAAATTTCTTATTTTACCATTTCTTTCATGTCATTGCATTTTTCTTTGTCGTTCATCCGCTCTTTCCTTGCATCAGTTTTTATTACTAAATTATAAATTTTCCTTTTATATTTACTTACCTAATTTTCAATAGTTTTTATGGAAATGAACAATTTTTTATAAACTATAACTATATGAATATATATATATATATATGTAAATAGTTATCAACTATAAACATAAAATCATAAATATGTATACAGATGAGCTTTAAAAAACATTTCCTTAAAATAAAAGTTATCTGATTTTTAAATTTTGTAAAATGACTCATTGTAAGGCAGAATATTGATAACTAACAAATTTTATTTTATTATTATAATATTAATTTATTAATATAAATATCATGTTGATGTAACTAAAATATATTATGATATTTTGTAAATATCATAATATATTTATAGTTGAGAAGGGTGAAAAAGAGACAAAAATGTCATTTTACACATTAAAATGTTTTTTTTGACATTTGTGGAAAATGAATCTGAAAAACTGGTTAGTTTTCAAATTATATCAATTAAAAACTAGAAGTCATAACCATGATTATTTCATTCCCATAATTAAAAAAAAATTGAAGTCACAACAATAATTATTTCATTTCCCATAATAAAAAGAAAGCAATTTATTATTTGTAAGATGGTAATATAGTAATTTCAGACCTGAAGAGTATATATCTTTTATTCGTCAAAGTTTTTATGACGTCATTATCTCCAAAATTCTCTTAGAACAGACACTCAACCGATTCACAACACGTGACAAAATTCGAATCATGTCAGATTTACATTTCATCTTTTATGACGTAAGTGATCACGTCACATATTAATCTTGTCCAATAACTCTTGTTTCTTAATTATAGCTACATTCCAATATTCTAAACTGGAAAAAAAATCCTTATTCATATATCTTTTGTCATTGTTTTAAATTTTATTTTTTACCATTTCTTTCATGTCATTGAATTTCTTTTGTCGTTTATCCGTTCTTTCCTTGGAGCGGTTTTTATTATTAAATTATAATTTTTCCTTTACATTTTCTTACCTAATTTCCACTAGTTTTTATAGAATCAAACAGTTTTCATAAATTTTTTTTAATTGTTGAATACATATATATAATTTAAATAGTTATCAACTATAACGTAGAAGCATAAATATGAATACAGATGAGCTTTAAAATATCAGTACAATATTGTTTAAGTAAATTATATTTTTTAGATACAGTAGTTGTATATAAAAGTATTTAACCATAGTAAACCAATTGAAGATTTTAGTGTATAATTATAGTCTACACAAAATCTTGGTTAAAGTCAAAATAAGCATTTGTAATTAAGGAAAATTAAAATGAAGATAATACACAAAAAAAAAATTGTGTTTTGACATCATCTACTATTTATTTTTTCTTTGGTATCTCAGTCAAGGAGTTGTCTTTTAGTTAATTACTTCTTCTTCTTTTTTGTCAGAAATTCTAGTTAATTACTTACTAAAATGAAAAACAAACATATGTATTATCTTAATTTAACCTTTACCAAAAATTTGTTTGACTATAAAATTACGCAGTAACTATATTTTTAATAATTCCTTTTATGTTATTCGATTTCTTTTTGTCATTTCAACGGTTTGTTATTATAAAATTATAATTTCTTTTTACATTTTTTCCCTAAATTTTAATAGTTTTTATCAAAACGAACAAATTCTATAAATTATTTTTAATTTAATAGTTGAAAAAATCTACCAGTACCATCGTTAAAGTTCTTAGTGTACATTTCTCTATATTTTTTTAGTCAAACAAATTTTTGGTAAAGGTCAAAATAAGATAATACATATGTTTGTTTTTCATTTAGTAAGTAATTAAATAAATTAACTAGATTTTCTGACAAAAAAAAAGGAAGAAGTAATTAACTAAAAGACAAGTCCTTGACCCGAGATGTCAAACAAGAGAAATAGTAGATGATGTCAAAACGTAAAAGGAAATAAGGAAACAACTTATGTATGTTTCCCTTTTCGACCTAAAATCCACCCTGTCCTGGTCTCGTTTTTTTTTCTATCTCTGTATATATATATTGAAGCCCAAATTTTCCCTAAATCTCACTAACTCATATGTGTTTTTGAGAGGTTGAGTGAGCTTGATATTTCGGAAGAGAAGAGTATTCGATCTCAGGTATAATGGTCCGGCTTTTTAGTAAAATTTTATGAATGTCGCGGGCACTTTTTTTTATTTCAAAAAAGAAGAGTACTCGATCCCGGATATGATGGTCTGATTCTTTAGTGAAATTTTGTGAATGTCAATTTATTTATTGTGAAAGAGAAAAGTACTCGATCCTAGACATGATGGTCCGGCTCTTCAGTAAAATTTTATGTATATCACTTGACCGCGGTCACTTTTTGTTTATCTCCCCTGTTTCTCTATAGGTTTTGGTTTATATATCTCTAGCGAGTTTTGTTTATCTTTCCTGTTTCTCAAAGTGAATGCTGAGATTATTGGTTTTGGTCTTGGTTTATTTTCTTTGGCAGGTTCTTGAAACGAAGATGAACGTACCGGTCATGCAGATGCTTGCAACAGCTTGCGGGATTGCCGTGAACGCGTGGCACAGTGAAATAACTCCTCTGCATCTCGGAATCGCTCTGCTTTCTGATCCCAATGGTGTTTTTGGTAGAGCGATCACGAGGGCAGGAGGAGTGGCTCAAGAAGCTGTCAAAGCTATCAACCAAGCCATGAGCATTGTCCCTAAACAGAGTCCTAAACAACGAACTGGGGCTATTCATCAAAATCCAAGTCTTGTTGCGGTCTTAAGTCGCACGCAAAAGAATTCTGTGGGGAGCAATGTGGGACTGGAGCAACTGGTAATTGCACTCATTGAAGATCTTCAAATCTCGCTTTTGTTGGCCCAATCCGGTTCGGTGCCAGAGAGGGTGAAGTCTGAGGTTGAGAAGGTTTGTGTGGGAGGAAACTTAAAGGCTTTGATGACTTACGGGAAAGATTTGGTTGAGCAGGCAGGGAAGCTTGATCCTGTGATTGGTCGAGACGAGGAGATTAGAAGATTGGTTATGATTCTGTCAAGGAAAACCAAGAACAATCCCGTGCTAGTCGGTGAGCCCGGAGTTGGAAAAACTGCTGTGGTTGAAGGTTTGGCTCAGAGGATACTGAAAGGAGACGTGCCTAGTAATCTTGCTGATGTGAGACTCATCTCCTTGGACGTTGCTGCATTGGTTGCTGGAACATCGCTCCGAGGACAATTCGAAGCAAGATTGAAGGCTGTACTGAAAGAAGTTGAGGATGCTAAAGGAAAAGTTATTCTATTTATTGATGAGATCCACATAATTCTTGGTGCTGGCAAAGGAAGTGGTTCCATGGATGGTGCTAATCTGCTTAAGCCTGCGTTAGCTAGGGGTCAGCTCTGTTGCATTGGAGCTACTACGCTTAAGGAATATCAAAAATATATTGAGAAAGATGCTGCATTTGAGAGAAGGTTCCAGCAAGTGTTTGTAGCTGAGCCTAGTGTGGATGATGCTATCTGCATTCTTCGAGGGCTTAAAGCGAGCTTTGAAAGACACCACGGTGTTCGTATCCAAGACAAAGCTCTTGTTGCTTCTGCTCAGTTGTCTGCTCGTTACATCCCTAGTATGTTCTGATCCTCATCCTTCAAATGTTTCTTATTTAATGTTGAATTCTGTTTTTCATGTCATGTGTCCTGTTTTGTGTGTGTGTACTTAGGTCGACTGTTACCGGACAAGGCAATAGACTTAATTGATGAGGCTTGTGCTAGTGTAAAAGTGCAGCTTAACAGTAAACCTGAAGAAATTGATAAGCTTGAAAGAAAGAAAATGCAGCTAGAGGTAGAAATTAATGCCCTTGAAAAGGAGATGGACAAAGCTAGTGAAGCTCGTCTGGTCAAGGTAAGTTAATCTGCATTGTAGCTATTGTTTACGTTAGTATCACGTATCGGTGTAAGTATAGATACAAGCTACTTTTATTTGTTGTTGATGTGCAGCTGCGGAAAGAGCTTGATGACTTGAGGGACAAGCTTGAGCCTCTAACAGTGAAGTACAAGAATGAGAAAAACATAGTTGATTGGAGTCGGAGGGTTAAACAGAATCGAGAGGAGCTCAGGAGTGCTCCACATGAGACTGATCTAAAACGTACGGAGTTAAGCGAATTGGAATATGTAATAGCAGTACTAGAAGAGAATTCTAAAGATAACGTGATGCTTACGGAAACCGTTGGGCCAGAGAACATTGCCAAAGTAGTGAGCCGATGTACTGGGATTCCAGTGACTAGACTTGACCAGAACGAGAAGGAGAAGCTGATTTCTCTTGCTGATAGGTTGCACGAGAGGGTTATTGGACAAGACCAAGCGGTGAACGTTGTGGCTGATGCAATTCTAAGGTCCAGGGTTGGACTAGGAAGGCCACAACAACCGGCTGGTTCCTTTCTCTTCCTCGGTCCAACTGGTGTTGGCAAAACTGAGCTGGCCAAGGCTCTTGCTGAGCAACTCTTTGAGGATGAGAACAAGCTCGTTCGGCTTGATATGTCGGAGTATATGGATAAGTACTCTGCTAATAAACTTATAGGAGCACCACCTGGGTAAGTGCTTAGCTCAAGCTTTTTTTATGAGTTATGTGATCCATGGTATAAAGGAAACTCACACAAGATTGTATCTTTTTTTTAGGTACATCGGTTATGAAGAAGGCGGACAACTAACTGAAGCCGTGAGGAGACGACCTTATTGTGTCGTACTCTTTGATGAAGTCGAAAAGGCCCATGTTGATGCATTCAACATGCTCCTTCAAGTACTAGAAGATGGAAGATTAACAGATTCGCATGGGAAGACCACCGACTTTAAAAATACGGTGATCATCATGACATCAAATCTCGGGGCTGAGCATCTTATTTCAGGGCTTACAGGTAAAGTGACGATGCAAGTGGCTCGAGAAGGCGTAATGCAAGACGTCAAAAAGCATTTCAGGCCAGAGTTGTTAAACAGATTGGATGAAATGGTGATCTTTGATCCTATGTCGCAAGAGAATCTGAGAAAAGTGGTTCAACTCCAGATGAAAAATGTCGCTGCCCGGCTTGCTGACAAAGGTGTATCTATGACTGTCACAAATGATGCACTGGACTACATTTTAGCAGCAAGTTACGACCCGGTAAATGTCTTCTTCCTATAAGTATTTTGTGCTTGAATTATTGTTACATTTGTGTCACTTTTGTGATATGATTATTATTGTAGGTGTACGGTGCGAGGCCAATTAGGAGATGGCTAGAGAAGACACTGATGACACACATATCAAAGATGATTGTGCGAGATGAAATCAGTGAAGACTCTATTCTTTGCATTGATGCAAACGCGGCTAAAACTGATCTTGTCTACCGAGTAGATAAGAAAGCAGATGTGAACACTCCGCAAAGGTTAGACGTTGTGATTCATCCGGGAAATAAGCGGAAAATCAATGATGAAAATCAGAGTGTGAAGAAGATAAAGAATGAAGGACGTTGAAGGATTGAAAGCCAACTCATTTGTGTTAAGACTCTGTTTTTTTTGTTTTAGTTCATATATTGTAATTATCAAACTCTTGAGTTTGAGTAAGTATTATCTGTACTTTGTGTAGAAAAATGCTTGGATGTGTCTTTACAATGAAGATTCAAACTTTTGTTTTTCAATTAGTAATGTCTAACCTTTTTGTCTCGAGATACCGAAGAAGACAGTTAAAATGGCTGAAGGATGTAGAATATGATGGTTACTAAGAGATGATGAAGGGAAGGTGCAATGGACGGGAGCTAGAGCACTACCGAGACTGGCAACAATGATGGAAACTGAGGCAGAAGCTCTCAGATAGGCCATTCGATGCATATCCGAGATTCATATTTGAGACAGACTCAAAAACAATTGTCGAAGCAGTCTCTGTAATGGCCCCATGATCAAATCCCATATGTGAAGATATCCTCTATCTCCCCACTTAGATTTTCACCCAAGAGAAGGGAACCGTGTGGCTGATAGAGTAGGAAAGGCTACTCTTTCTTTTCAGAACTATGTACCTAAGCTTTAATGTATGATGCCAAAGTGGATAAAAATGATGCAGAGTTAAGGAATATGTTGTGTTGGTAAATATTTACTGATGTTGAGCCAAAAAAACAAAAAAATACCAGGGCAGAAGTAAATAAAGTAGATATATAAGAGGCAGATACGTCTGTCTGATTTTCTTGGTTTCTAAATTGTTTCTACAAACCAGAAACTCAGGTGGACAAACTTCTCTTCTCCTAAACTTACAAGGCCTTCATCTCTCTCTCACTTGTTGTTTCCTAATCCTAATATTTGAATGAACTAACTCTAACTCTCTTCAGTTAGTGGGCAAATTTTTTACCCCCACTAAGAGTCCTCACTATTCTTGGCATTGAGAACCTACCAAGTCGGCTCGTACTCGAGCCTGATGCACTGTTTCCTGTGGCTTCCCCACTATATGTTCCATTTGAAGAGGTCTCACGGCTGCTAGAGCTTCCACTTATGTCCTAGAACCCGAGTTTTCAAAAAATAAGTTTAGGTTTGGTTTGACACATATTGATGCACAGATCTTGAGGGATAGAGCAGATATAAAGAATCTTTTACCTTCAAACCAGACAGAGATTGAGTGTGCTGAAGTGGACCATTTGACTGTCAGAATAAAACATCACTTCTCAATACAACAAAATTTTGTTTCTCATCTACTGCTCTGGTTTGAGAAAAAACAAACCTGTTGAGCTCCATTAGGGGTTAAAGGTGCCGGGGACTGGGATTCACTGGGAGAGATTGGAGGCAAAGACAGAGTCTGCTGACATCAAGACACCAGAAAGAAATAAGCAATAAAACCCGAACAAGATCGGTAACAATCCCAGTAACCCGATGAACAGTTGAAATTCATTGTGAGACCAGATAACAGATTTAGCCATTTACCCTTGATGCTGGTGTCATAGGACCTGGCTCTAGAGCTAGCACTGATGAAGATGAAGTTGATGGCAGAGCCTAAACATAATAGAGGTCTGGGTAAATACGATGAAAATGTAGATTGCATAGCCCTTTCCCTTAAAATATACTACGCAATGAAGAAGGCTCGTGTACCTGATTGGACTCTTGAATTCTTCTGTTCTCCCGACACTGAGCATGCAGAGCCCCAACTCCTTTAAGCGTGATATCCTTTACGAATGGCAAAGAGATTCAAATTCGATCAACAATGCTGATGAACATAAGAAATCTTCAACTACAGCGGTGATAAATGTTACCTGATTTCCCTCAATACGATACACTTTGCTTGCCTGACAATCATAAAGATCACAAGTTTAATTCTGTTGTTTTATAGGGAGAAGAAGCTGGTGAACATATGTGAAGTTACAAGATTTCTCACCAACGTTTCAACCGCGTCAAGAGCAGACCTAACGTTGTCCTCCATCTTTGATGTACCATCTCGTAGTTCAGTCACCTAAACATTTTAATACATCTTTAAGAAAAGACGTAGAAACAAAAGTATTTGTGTACATGCAATCTAACATACCTCTCGTCCTGTTTCTTGGATAACTTCCATATTTGCATCCAAATTACGACCCATCTTGTCAATTTTTGAACTTAACTCCCGTTTTGTACCCTATCATGAGATGTTAACAAAAACAAAATATCAAATATCAATTGGATGGATTATCTGATGAAAGATACCTTCATAACTGATAAGAAAGAGTTTTCAGTGACCAAATTAAGAAAAGTTCGTACATGAAAAGTCAAAAAGAATGCTAGAAAATATATGGGAAGTAAGAACTCACCGAGAGCGACGAGTAACAACCATCAATCTGTTGGTCAACCTTATTACATGCATCTGACAAGCCGCGCCTTGTTGCAAACATAAAATCTGGAAGTTTCCAGCCCTGAGAATATTCCAGAAGAAATCAGTGGCCAGCAAGTTTTAAGAAAACATAAAATTTACAACAACAAAAAAAAAAGAGATTACATGAACCAAATTTGAAAACTTTTCCCAAATCCAAATCCAAATCCAAATGAAGATGTAACTATTTTGAAGTAGCTCCAGTAAGGTGAAGAAGCATTACCTTCCACCGCACATAACCGTATCCGACCACGCCAATAATAATGATCAAGCAGTACTTTTTACCACCTGTAAATTGAAGGAAAAAGTTAACTATTTTGTTCCGAGTTTGTAAACAAAGAATGATTAGGACGGAAAAGACACTGATCAGAGCATAAGTGTGTCTAGTTTAACACAAAACCGAAAAAAAAGCCTAGAAAAGGATTTAAAAAAAAGCAATGAACAGAAACATAAAAACACTTCAAAACCCATTTTTACTTGAATGAAAAAACTCTAGAGGACCTGATTCAGCGGTTGTAACAATAGTAATAGGTCTGCTTGAGGCCAGCAACTGCAATTCATTCCTAAGACTATTAACCTGCAAAAAAAGTAATGATTTTGACAATAACTCTAAGCCCTCAATCTAAGTCTAATACGAAACAAAAAGATGAATGTGAAAAGTAACCTGAGCCAAAAGCATATCGTTGTGTGGCTTGATAGCTGATTTGGTAGATTCTTCTTGTTTCAGTTGTCTAAATACAAGCTGCCAGGAGAAATAAAAGCATTGTTCAATTATCCAAATAACAACACTCACAATGAGTTCCAAGCTAGAATACCTTAAGACCACCAGAGACCAAACTGGAGACATCGAGTAAGCCACCTTCTTTAGCAAGCACTGATCCAATCAGACCTAAAGTTGGATAAACAATCCAAATCAAAAGTGATCAAAAGGGGTAATTAAAACCCTAAATTTGAATCCGACGAAGCCATCAGAAATCAGTAAGAAGACGGACCTGCACCGACGAGGATGCCGAGCTTCCCGACCGCAAGAGCCATAAGTTAAACTTAGAAGGGAGTAAGAAGATGGAGCATGAGAATAAGAGATTAGAGAATTTGGAAGAAAGGCGGCGGGATTAGGAAAGTACCGGCGAAAAGGAGAGGAAGAGAGACGTGCGATGCGAGTATATGGTTCAGGCAGCAGCATAAACCCCAACGGGTTCGCTCTTAATTCCCTCATGGATCACACTAATAATACCCGACCCGGTTTTTGTTGAGGTTTTTAAATATATTATATAAATATTGTTTCTCTGCTGTGCTCTACAAGAAAGCGCATCTGGTGTAGTGGTATCATAGTACCCTCCCACGGTACTGACCAGGGTTCGATTCCCTGGATGCGCACTTTTTTTATTACTAATAGGTTTTTTCCAACTATCTACTTTATTAATTATCAATCATGCTCAAATGTGTTTTTTTACCCATTTTTGGATCTTCTACGAGTTATTTCTTTTTCTTAATCTCTCTCTTTGCCTCAGAAAAACTTTTATTTACTATAAGTCTATAACTATATAATGTTGGCTGTGATTTTTAAAAATATAAAACTAATTCATAGATTGTGTTGTACATTTTTTTCAATCTTTGTTTTAAAAGTGGATTAATATTAATAAATATGTATATAAAAATAGCAAAAAATTAAATCAATGTTTGATTGATTGTGTTAGTGGTCTATCCAATGGGTACGCATGGGAATGGGTAGCGCTCGATGTAGAAAGCATCCAACGGCAATAAAGGAATGAGAAATGGGTAGTTGTCATTATAAATTTGAGGATAATTTAAGGTGGAGTATATACATCAATAGAGGTGACCCCAAAACAAATTGGTATGAATATACATCAATATTAAAGTTTATAACCATTAATTACTTTTCTGTTATCTACATTGAAAAAACTTTCTGAACAAAAGTGTTTAATAACAGTAATGTAAGGTACTAATTTTGAAAATCTATTTTCACATGTATAGTTTGTGTATTTATTTTTTTTTCCCATTTCCCCCTTGATAAAAGTATATAAATACAATTCTTGTATTGGAGTAGAGAGGCTGTAATAACTAATAAGACATCATTGTTCTGCAGGAACTAAGCAAGAAAAGACTCTTTTTCACTCCCTTCAATGCTAATTGACTCTCTCTCTCTCTCTCTTAGCTCTTTCTTACCTTCAAAACCTTCTTAACCTCTCTCTCTATCTCTCGCTGCAACAAGCATCCACATCCAAAAGTGCTTAGCTCTGGTGCAAAGAAGACCATGGAAGTTTTAGTTCTTGCTGTGATTTTGTTGGCTATGGCTGGTCACTCAAGTAAGACAACCATCCTTGTTCAAATCCTTCAAAATTTAAATAAATTAAACCTTTCTCTGTCTCACATGGATCTTTGTTAGGAGAAAGATTTTTTCTGTTTATTTATCAAATTAACCCATTCTGTTTTAGTACAGAACAAAGTCTCAAATTTCTTCAGCTTTCATAAGTTTGATTGAAATTTTCCTAAAAAGAAGTACCCTTTCTTGCTTTGCTCATACCTTTTCATAAAAAGGTGTTCTCTTTTTGTCTGTAGACTTCAACAACCTTTGTTCCCTCTTTAATTACACATTTAGTTTACATTTCAGTATTTCACACATAATCAGTGAATAGAGGGTAAAAAAATTCCAAATTTGAATGTGTGTAGGTGGTACATGGTGTGTATGTAGAGAAGGGTTAAGTGAAGCAATGCTACAAAAGACATTGGACTACGCATGTGGTGCAGGAGCTGATTGTGCACCTATTCACCAGACCGGACCTTGCTTTAACCCCAACACTGTCAAGTCTCATTGCTCCTACGCAGTCAACAGTTTCTTTCAGAAGAAAGGTCAGTCTCAGGGCACTTGTGACTTCGCTGGTACAGCCACCGTCTCAGCCTCTGATCCTAGTGAGTCTCTCCAAGTAACCTCTCTGCATTTTTATTCATTAAAATAAGTCCAAAAGAATAATATGTTGAGACAATCTTTCACATTTGGTAAATTAAGAATAGGTGAAAGTTAAGAGTAGAGTATTTAATTATGAGAGGCAAGTTGTGTAAACAGAATCAGAGAGGACAGTAAATCAATTCTAATATTCACATGTCTCAATGTGAATCATTATCTTGATTATATATAATCATACATCAAGATTCTCTATAGACAGATTTGGAACTGGATTTTATATTATATTAGTAACTGTTTGTCTTTTGTAACCATTGTTTGTGGTATTGTTATGTAGGCTACACATCTTGTCCTTTCCCTGCAAGTGCCAGGTACACACACCATTCTTTCTTCATCCCCCTTGTCTATTATTGTTTTTGAAATCAAGATTTGGAGCTAATAAACATGTTTGATGCAGTGGTAGTGGGACAACGACTCCAGTGACGACAACACCTTCAACAAGAGTCCCTACAACAACTAATACAAGACCTTACTCAATCACACCAACAACAGGAGGAGGATTGGGGATTCCCTCAGGAACAGGAGGTGCTGGTATTGGTGGTATTAACCCTGATTACTCAGACCCATCTTCTGGATTCAGACTCCAAAACCCAAGAGCCAGTGGTTACATCATAGTGTTATTCTTCTTCACTCTGTTACCTTTCTACATGTTGTGAGCTAATGACAACAACTTATAACAAGTTGGTGTTGTGGATCATGTGAGTGTGGGTCTGGTCTATCTCTCTAAAATGTAATGATGGAATCTTTGAAGAGAGACATTTAATTAGGTGGACTTGTTATGTCTTTTGTTCTATCCTTGTCTGATTCTCCAGCTGTTTCCCACTTTGGTCTTGAGAAAAATTGTACATTTTGATTTTGAACTATGGAGACCAAAAAAATTATAAGGATCATAGAACAATATTGCAAATTAGATTACTGTAAGATTAGCCAAAATTTTGTCATTTTAAATGGAACAAAACATAAAGGGTACATATGTCATTTCGACAGTTGATCCTTAAAACTAATAAAGGACAAAACTGTCATTCTGACGGTTAAGACTTGCACCAACCAAACTCACTCTTCTCAGTGACATTTTTTATTTGATCGGATCTTACAAGCAGCAGCCGAAGACGACCGCCGGCGATTTTTTACGGTTAGTATATACATCTTGTCCGATCATCTTCCTCCGCGTTACGAATATCTGATCCCAATTTCAGGTTTTTAATAGTTTTGTCTCTCTTCATCTGCAATGTTTAAAATCTCTGATCCCAATTTGTGAAAGTTAGTTTGAATGTTTTTTCATGTTCAAGATTCATAAAATGTGTTTTTTGGTTTCTTGTTTTGATCAAATGATGTGAGTGTCGAAAATTGAACAGCGCTATTGTTTGTTTGTTGTAGCTCCAAGTTTTGATGGAAGCATTAACTACTTCAAAGGTTGTTCCACTTCAGGTTCCCTGTAGGAAGCTTTCATCACTTTCTGATAATTTGGCTTGCCTTGAGTTAAGGAGGTTTCCTTGTAGAGGTCGTGTCTCGATCATGAACCATCCTAAATCGCTTCGTCCTGTAACTGCTTCTGTGCAGTCACAGTCACAGGAGTTGTCTGCTTTAGGACACGAAAGCAATGTTGTTCCTTCTAAAGGTAACTACTACTCTTTACTATAGATTCTGTTGTATGTTGGTTTAGGGAATAACATCTCCTGTGGTTAGTACTTATTACTCAGTTGTTGATCTGAGCTGTACTGTACTAGGAGGTGTGATAGTGTATATGATTTAAGTTAGAAAGAGAAATGTGCTTATGCTTTTGAATTTTTTGTATCTGAGTTTCTACTGTTGTTTGTTGTTTCTCTGAAATGCTAGAAATTCTTGATCTTTGGAGAAATGTTGAAGCGGTATGCTTCGATGTGGATAGCACGGTTTGTGTGGATGAAGGTATTGATGAACTTGCAGAGTTTTGTGGAGCTGGAAAGGCTGTTGCTGAATGGACTGCTAGGTTTGTGGTCCATCCTGTCGCGAATATATACTAGAGATCTGGTTATTTTTCCCGGCTTTGTTACCTAAACTTATTGAGATTTGCTTTGCTAGAGCAATGGGTGGATCTGTTCCATTTGAAGAGGCTCTAGCCGCAAGACTCTCTTTGTTTAAACCTTCTCTTTCGAAAGTTGAGGAATTTCTCGAAAAGAGACCCCCAAGGTACTGCCCTTGATTTGCTCTGCATACTTGTCTTGAAGTAGACTTTGACCAAACAGTGATTAATATTTAGCTTGCTTATACATGTAGAACAGGCCATGTTCAGAAGTTATTAAAGTGTGTGTTTTGGTTTATGTAGGCTATCCCCTGGCATTGAAGAGTTGGTCAAGAAGCTCAGAGCCAATAAAATTGATGTCTATTTGATATCTGGAGGTTTTCGACAGATGATCAATGTACTCCTCTCTGTCTCTCCATTTCACTTGTTTCTCCACATTCGTTAGTATGGCCTGTTGCATCAGTTCTTGTGTAGAATCCACAATCATAGTGATATGGTTTTGACTGAATAATTTTTCAATTTAGCCTGTAGCATCAATTCTTGGAATCCCTCAAGAGAATATATTTGCCAACAATATTCTATTCGGAGACTCTGGTGAGTTTGTGGGCTTTGATGAGAACGAACCTACATCAAGAAGTGGAGGCAAAGCCAAGGCAGTGCAACAAATACGAAAGGTTAGTCGCTCTTTTCTTACTTTGCAAGCTCCATATCTTTTGTTGAATACACCCTCTCTGTACCAATGACACTTGGTTCTTTTCAGGGTCGTCTCTACAAGACTATGGCCATGATTGGAGATGGTGCTACTGATCTCGAAGTAAGCTTTAGTTAATTGAATTTACAGATAAGACGTAGATCTCAAATTATGTCTTGAGTGCGTAACTAATCTAATCTACTCGCAGGCACGTCAACCTGGTGGTGCAGATTTGTTCATATGCTACGCTGGGGTTCAGCTTCGTGCAGCCGTCGCAGCAAAAGCAGACTGGCTTATCTTCAAGTTTGAGTCTCTCATAAATTCATTGGACTAGTTGCCTCTGTATTTGATTATTCTCATTTAGCTAAACTTATTATTCTTATCTCAAAATTTGTATCTTTTATTTTTTTGGAATTTGTGTGAAGTTCCACTGAATCAACAAATGTTTTT
This sequence comes from Aurinia saxatilis, assembly GCA_900406295.1. Lineage (NCBI taxonomy): Eukaryota > Viridiplantae > Streptophyta > Magnoliopsida > Brassicales > Brassicaceae > Aurinia > Aurinia saxatilis. The sequence goes on from OVAP01000712.1 coordinate 22,695, forward strand.
GCCAACGCTTGATCTGTTTTATCAAGCATTACTGGAAGTTGTTATAACAAAATATTTGTCTTTAAGAAGACAGAATTAAACAGCAGACTAATCAAATCTCAATGGTAGACATTCCTGAACGCCCAGTTAACGAGTAAAGTTGTAGCCACCACTACCGAATCCCCCACGACTGAATCCACCACGATTAAATCCACCTCGACCGTATCCACCACGACCACCACCAAAACCCCCTCTTCTTGGACCACCACCGCCTCCTGAATCAGCTAGGTTTACTCCAATTTCTTTTCCATCAAGAACCTGTTTAAGCAAGAAATTCTGTAAATGGCAGATAGACAAAACCAAACAAAGAAAGGACAATCCTATTGATTTCTGAAGCAGCAATGCAGTACCAAAACATTACTCTTATTGTCTAAGGGAAACGAGATACTTCACATTACAACTCTACTAAGCGAGATTCTAATCGATAAATGGAAAATGCATGACTAGGCATTCCAAACAAGATGATAATACACATACAAGTGCACCAGAAACTCATGTCCCAAAGTCAGACTATACGAAGGTATATAAACAAAGTGAAGTGAGAAGAAATTAGACTAGAGACATGATATTAAGTAACCAAAATAAGGTGGACAACTGGTATCACCTGAAAATTCATATATTGCACTGCCTGATTAGCAGCTTCGACTGTATCATACGTTACGAAACCAAATCCCCTCGATAGACCATTCTCACGGTCCAAAACCACAACCGCTGCGAAGAACAAAGTATATATCAGTCAGCAGTGAGAAGACAAACCAACGGGAAAAAAATGATTTGGGGGCAAAATGATAACACTACCATCAACGATTTTTCCAAATCGGCCAAAAGCTTCTTTCAAGAGATCTACATCCACAGTTGGTGCAAGACCTAAGAAGAAGCAGGAGCATATAACAGGATGAGATTTTTTTTAATACAAATCAAGCAAGAAAACTATCTCCCCTCAAGACAAAAAACAGATGAGTCTCACCTCCAACAAAAAGTTTAGATGGAGTCAAAGAAAGATTGCCCTGTAACATAGCGTTTGTGGCCTGCATCGCTCGAGGCTGCCTAAATATGTTTCCAGCTTTACTAAACATACCCATGTAATGCATCTTCTTCAATCTGTAACCAAATTTTAAGAATTGTTAGATAGATTGGTGGTGATCACTAGGTGGAAAACTCATGAATAGATCTGTTTCTGACATTTTTGGTTTCCGACAAGGTTGAGAATCAAGTCAAAAGCTTACAACTTTAACTCACTAATCCACAACAGGGAAATGAAATATAGACAAAACACATGTAGGATCTAAACCAAAACTCCTAGAGTGAACAAGCGACGCATTAGGGCAAGAAATTGAAACAGACGAAGCAAGCAGAGAGAAAAAGATCTAGCAAAAGGATGTATCTTTAAGAAAATGAGATCGAAACCGAATTAAACAGAGAAATTGAAATTCTGGAAACAAATGATTTTACTTTACACACACCTTGTGGGTTTTCTCTGTGGATGATGATGATAAATGATAATATCTGGAAGCGTCTCTAGCTTGTAGTGACAAAAACCTCAATGTCTTTCAGTTCTCGTCTTCGGTACTGAGAAAAAAAACCCTGGCTTTATGTAAAAATGTCCGATTCGTCAAGAGACGATCTTGTCCGTTGATTTATGTTTGAATTAGATCGTGACCGTTGATTTAGCTGATCGGCGACCAAGTTGTAAAATAGGCTTCTTATTTTTTCCCCAAAAATGTGGACTTTTTTATGTTAAACCCCTAAAATCTCAATTTCACTCTCAGAAGAAGAAGAGAAATGGAAGACACAAGCAGTTGGTCTGAGACCAATTCAACACCAGTAGGTTCTGTCGTTCACCTCATCTTGCCTTTTTTTATTAAACTCATTATTGAAATTCTTTAAATTTCTGCCATTGGAGACTTCTCTATAGATCTTAACCTTGTGAACAAGTGTTAGCTTCTGAAGTTAGGTTGTTTTCATTTAGTAGCGGTACTTCTATCGAACAAGATTTGCCATATGATTAGGAAGCCTCAGCTTGAAGCTGTTCTTAGTTCAAACTTTGATATGGTTGATGATAGTGATGGGGCACATACATGGATACAGCAGACATTAAGATCCAAATTCAATGATATGATGCCTACATGGGTGGCACACCCTTGGATATATGTTTCGGCTGGACCTTGTAGAGAATCAGCTAAGTGGTGAGATCCCTGCTGAGCTTGGAAGTCTAGTTGAAATACTAGCTCTGAGTCTTTCTCACTATCAATTGTCTGGTGTCATCCTGGAAAGCTGTTCTAGTATGAAGGCTTTGGAAAGCCTTGATCTTTCTTTTGACATCTTACGTGGTCAGATCTCGAGGCAGCTTACGAAATTAAACAGTCTTGCTGCATTCAGTTTGTCTTACAACAGCTTATTGGGCAGTTTAGCACCTTCGACGAATCCAGCTACATTGGTTATCCTCTTCTCTGCAGTTAGCCCACCAACAGAAGTTGTAACAATGATTCTGTGCGAGAAGAACCAGAAGATGTTGTAGAGGATGAAGAAGATGTATTTGACATTGTATATTTCTACTGCGGCATGTTTGCAGCCTATGTGACGATACTGCTGGGGATACTTGCTTCACTCACTTATGATTCTGCTTGGAGCCGAACTTGGTTTTGTGTTGTTGATGTTTCATTCAAAAGGTGAAAAGTTTGACATCCTAGACTTTTATCAGGTGCCCTGGGATTGTTTCGTTTGTGTCCTTTCTTCTACGACTCATGTATTATAACTCCCCATGAGAACAGAACTTATGTCTGTGTCTTTGGCCATTCCTTTTTGAAGAACAGTAATGTCTCAACTTGTCGTCGAGGCTGGTTTCTCTATATATCAAATGAATCACATAACATAGAAGATACAGAAAGCAAAAGAGTATAGCATACGGAGAAGGTTTCATGACTTTTGACTTGTATTATTATATATACGGCTTCAGGGGTACAGAGAATCAAAAACACGAGCATATGGATCATCTATTCATCGGCCAAAAACGTTTTTCATCTCCCTGAATTTGTTTGCAGCCGACCAATCTCACCATGCACTATCTCACTCACCAGATCTTTGAACAGAAGTCTCTCCAAGTTGAGTACTAAACCCGGGATCACATCATCGGAGTCTGTCCACTTCCCTGATTGAGTCGCTATATCCTCGTCCAGTATACACTTCAAGAAATCCTCTTCTTCTTCCTCCAAAAACAAGAAGTTTTCTGATCTCTTCTTGGCTTGCTTTTGAAGTGTTTCTATCTCTGAACATAGTTCTTTCAAGAGTTGTTGGGCACTTAAGACCCTTTTCGTCACTTTAGCTCGCTTCATCCATGGATCTGCAGTGCTCTCAACAAAAGGTAGCCTCCTCATGAGCATTTCATTTACAGCATCGAACACAAGTTTGCGGTTCATCTTCTCGTTGCTGCTGCTGCTGCTATTTCCTTTAGTTTGCTCAAGAACGAGGAATAGCTCGGGATTGATAGGGTGGCCTGAAGGGTGCAGTTGAAATGCCGATAATCCGGAGCCAAAGTCTTTGAGAAGAAGACCCGAAGCTAACAAAATCTCGGAAATGTATCTGTGATCGGTGTTAGGTTCATTGTTCTCGCATAAAAATGCAATGTAATCTTGGCTGGTTTCGTCGTGGCTAGAGTTAAGTCTTCTTAGCTGTTGAACCAAATGTGCAACGTTCTGAAGCTTCTTACGGTTTACCTCTGGTGAAACGCTTGTTGTTGTCTTTGAGAAGCTGTAAGCTGGATTCCACTGATCCTCCTCACAATTTTCATCACCCGAGTCAATAGGGCCATTACCACCTGTTACATGATCAGCTTTCAAGTCAAAATGGAAGAAAGAAAGCGACTGAAAACATGCATTTTTCAAGAAAGATGTATATAGATATGTCTTACTGCCTTCTCTAGCTTGCATTTTAACAAGAGATGGTTTGAGCTCTCTGTAGATTGATGCATTCAGAACAGAAACTGGACTTGGATGTTCTGATGATCCATCTTCACTAAACTTTGGACTGGATTTCTGAAAAACACTCTCAAACACACAAAAGTTTTGAGGATTAGAAGTAAAACTTTTTATGATCAAACAGTTAAAGCAATATCATGAGAATAGGAAACTCACATTCTGCATTAAGTTAGAGACTACGGCTTTGGCTGCCTCTTTTACAGATGGACTCTGTTCACCATCTGCTTTCGGAGCTTGTTTGATACTCATTGTGGCTTCTTTTTCGTTCCTAGATTTATTGCTCATGTGATTAATTTGGTCATCATTTTGCTGCAAGCTCCTTTGAGCCTTGGGTTTACGCCTTTCACCAGGAGACGTAGTAGATTCTGCGGGTTGTCGGTTTGTTTTTCGTCTTGATTTGCTTGAATCAGATGGACTGGCTGGTGGCCGAGAAAGCTTGTCACACTCTACCTTTGCCTGATGCACTCTTGGACTAGCAGATTCTGAACTCTTTGAAGTCCTTTCTTTGGAAACTTGAGAAGACCGCACATTTCTGCTGCTAGATTTCTTATCAACAGAACTGACACATGATTCAGCTTTTTGCTTTCCGAGACTACGATCTTTTGCCGCCTTCCTACTTTTTGAATTACTCTTAACGTTTGCAGGTTCTTCTCTACAGTTCATATTAAGACCAGATAGACTGTGAATGGGAATCAGAGATGATGAAGGAATACCAGATTTTTCAACAAGTCTGGCTGGTTTCATTATCACAATCGGGCCTCTCGTCTTGGATGGCATCACCGGGTTTTGCAGGTCTCTTGAGTCCTGGTTAGAAGCTACAGAACTTTCCATTTCATCATCTCTTTGAGGTTCAAAATTTGAGCAATGTGGTTGCTTCCGAGTATCAAAGAGACCTTTTGATTGCATTGCATCTAATATCTCTTTAAAAGCAGTGAGGTCTTTTTCCGAATGCTTAAACTTGATATCTTTTAGTCTTCCCTCCATGGACTGTGATAGAGCTTTTACAGGCCTACAGGCTTGCTTTTGCAAAAACCGGTTTCTATCAGTTTGCTTCCACGGAGCTGGTTCGATGGGATATCTCAAACATGATAAAGGTTTCATTACAAACTCAGAGCTTCTCCATCTTGGAGACGAAGAAGAAGCCGGATCCATCCCCAAGCTTCCCGGTGAGCTAGGAGAAAACCGGATAGAACGGTTCAGGCTATTTTCCCTCAATGATCTTGAGAATGGATCACTGTTATCATGAAACATGTTGACTCTGTCTCTTCCTAATGGAGATCCTGGTAACGTTTCCAAACCCATTAGCTTTGCAACAACGCTAGGAGGCCGTTTTGGGCTACCCGAAGCTTTGTTCATACTTGAGCTTCTACTGAAACTTTCAGAATGGTTATCACTTGATTTGAGATCAATGTGGTCTCTACTGTCCAACGAAAGCCTAGGCAACTCTTTCGGTTTCTTCCCGGATTTAGGCTTTTTTTTAGAATCAACATAGTAACGGGATGTATCTTTGATGTCAACCTCATTGTAATAATGCTGAGATGATTTTCTAAGTTTAGCTAGAGCTCTGCAGGATTCGTTGAAATCGACAGGAGTTGAATGCTTCAATCCGTAAGGTCTTGGAGAATCCTCTCTTCTCTTGTGCCTACATACTTCAGAAAGCCCTCTAGCTTCTCTATACATAGAGTCTTTAACAACATCTCTGAGGTCAAGTCCCATATGTTTAGAAAAACCACTTCTTTGGCTCATCACTGGATCACTCGTGGAAGATTCTTGGACAATGACCCGGTCACACACGGAAATTTCAGGTTGAGCTTCTATATTGGGCTCAGAAGACAAAGGGGAAGATGATGAACACGATGATGAGAATGAAACTCGCGAAGATTCTGTTGATTCCCTTGTTAGTTTCTCGCTCGCCTCATTTCTGTCAACTTTTGAGTCCTGAGACTGAAATGCTGTAGATCTTTGCTTCTCAATTGCATCAACAGAATTTTTCTCAAAGTTGATACTATTGACATGTGCATTACCTGCAACAACAACAACACATAACATCCAAAAAGTTTGAGGATCATATAAAGATTCCCACTGAAAGAGTCTAAGATTAAGAGAACTCAACATATACCACACCAGATAAATCTAACAAAACAAACATTTCACAACCTAAGAACATTTTTCACTCAAGAAAATGTCAAATAAGATTCAGAAGAAGAAGCACAGACCTCTTACGCCTCACATAAGAATCAGACAAGACCTCAAAACAGAGCTAAACAAAGAGAAAAGAAGAAGAACAAGATGGACAAAGACATATACTCAAAGAACGTTTTACATATGACAATGTACAAGTCAACGACTAAGAGACACGATCTAGAGCAACAAAGTATATAATATAAAGTCTCATAATAACGAAATCATGATGATTACCTAAAGTGAGACTTTTGTGCCGGCTACTAACAACATGGTGTCGATCAAAGATTTGAAAAATCCCATTCATACATCCAATATTCTTCTGCAAGTCCAAATTCTCATCTGCCAATTTATGTAGAAGCTTCGCAGCCATAGATATAGTGAAGAAGAAACCTTAAAAATGTGGAAAAACGTAAGCTTTTGTTATATCTCCATCAATAGCAACCACCATTGGAAACTATAACGAGAATGACGCACAAAATTTCTATATAATTCCAAAAAAAAGTTAGGCCTTTTTGTATCAGTTTTTCAGATTCCAATAAAATTGTGCACTGACAAAGCTTAATGTGAACGTCATTGTTGCTCTCCAGCTAATCACAGCTTTTAAAATCCCAAACCAACCACAGAAAAAAATTGTATACATTGGGAAAGAAAAAAAGGTTGTAAACTTTTGTCTCTACTCGTACCAAAAGTTACCACTTTAAAGCATGGATCTTTTTATTCGATTTGGTTCTGAATTCAGAATCAAAAAGTTTATTAAAAGTCCCAAGCTAACAGAAACCTATTAAACCCTATTTTCAACTCCTAGATTCTCAAAATCAACAGGAGACACAGAAGAAAAAGAGACAACCTTTAAGTACAGAACAAGAAAATAAGTGACTTGACCTCAAAAGGAACAGGAAAAAGCTCCCATTAGTACAGAACTTGATCACTGAAAATGTTACCTAAATGTATGAAAAAGAAACTGACAAGCCAGGAAGGAGGAGAAACCAATCTCTGGCAAAAGTGTTCCTCTGCTACACACTCTCTGGTTGGTTCTGGTCAGAGGAAGACAAAACAAAAGAGACAGAGCCACATTATAAGGTTTTTTGTTGGGTTTGTGTTTGATTCCAATTCCAAGCTTAAGATGTTTTAAGATTATCTTTTTTCTTTATGGTGAATGAATAATAATAAAGAAGGATTGAGACAGGGGCTGAATAGGAGATATTAGAGAGACCCCTCTTAGTTCTATCATCTCAAGAATCCATGTGGGAAGTGGATGTTGTTACTTGTTTACATGTCTCCCTCTGCATGTGACTCTTGTCTTCTTCTTTCTTTACATATTCACAATATTATGATATTATCCATCCTTTTCTTACCATTTCTTCATACCATTAATGTTATCATTATTTTGGTGAGTAAACTATTAAAAATCATTACATGAAAGTTATTATAGTATAATATCTTCTTTGATGAATAGAAATTGGTTTAGTTGGATTGATAGAATTAAAACAGAATCACATGTTAATCGACAAAGAAATTAGTTATAGGTTATGTAAGTACATGCTTTAGTAGTTGGATCATCACCAACTATGACTAGTTTGACTTTTCTTCTACGTTATCTCCTCTGCTTGTGCTTTTATTTTCTTGCTATTACACAAATAAAAATCATATTTATATGTAGTAGAACTATGTGTAACTAAACATAACTGTTTTGTACCTGAAAAATGTACAAAAGGCTAATCAAGATATATTGAAAAATGTGAATATATATGTGTGTGTGTTCAATTCGGAAAGTGGATGTAAATGTGTTTTGTGGATTTATAGTTAACACTTAACAGAGATAAAGAATATATTGCACAATGAAGTTGAAGAGATGATAATGTTTTAAGATTACAATTCTCGTGTCCGGCTACCAATCCAAATCTAGATAACCCATAAACAGCAAAATATCCTAACACTAATAAAAATGTTGAAGAAATGATAATTCATGTTTTAGGGTTAAACATCAATAAGACAGTAAGAATGTAATATATGCAAGGTGAGCCAACCAACCGGATCAATTGCCGAGAAGCTCCTCTTTGACAAACAATGATCTCATATACT
>OVAP01000713.1:0-11698 GCA_900406295.1 Aurinia saxatilis
TAATTTTGGTGGATCTGATCTTTGCATTGTCTGTTACATGTAATCTTCTAAAATTTCTCAATGTGAAAATATTACATTGATGGCCTGGACAAATAAAACTATGAAATTCTTGGGCTCGACTCTACTGCATTTCATCGATCCAAACAAATATAGGCCTATTTAATTCATTTCGTACTAATCTAATTCTAAATGGGTTAGTCTGTTAGGATCAGGTTTATATACCAACCTGCCCCAAGTTATAGTCCTTAAAGAAAAATATTACATAATAAAAGAGACGTGGAGATTTGAGGGTTTGCTTGGGAAGACCTGATCAAATATTCCAAAGCATAGGCTATGTCTTCACCAAGTACAATTCCGCTTACTTTCTTATTCATCCGAAATGAAATCCTTAAAGTTTAAGGATTTAAATAATTCAATATATTGATATCGATATCGAACACCATGTTAAGAATATTCACTTCATTTAGAAAATTAACTTCGAATTCAATACATAGTGAGAAATTTAAAATGTTGAATCGGATTTCTAGGTTATTTGGTTTAAATTTAGATGTTAAATGTAAATGCATGTTTAGATCTAATTATGGTGATTATTATAAAGAAAATCATGTCTAGATCGTCAAAAATAAAGTATATTGTATTAGATCTAAGATTATTTACTCATAAAGTGTTGATTTAGTGAAACAAAACTCGGATATTGGGAGAAATTTCAAGATCAGATCTGGTATCACGTTCTTAAAATTTAGATGTTGAGTTTGTCCCCATAAGGTTACAATATTCAAGACTAGGGTAATATTTTTCAATCTTTAGCCATTTTCCAGCAATAGATTGGGGGCGGCTGTTCATAAAGTTGTAGGGTTTTTTTAACCCTCATGGGGTTAAAGAAGAGACAATGATGAAACTCAACGTTTCATTAAGTTATATGTTTTTTCTTTGTTTGGAACTAAGGCCCAAATAATTTAATCCTTTAAATGACAAATATTATACCCATAAAATTAAAATATTCAAAATGTATGAAACAGTTTTTACTATTTTGAAAAAACTGTTAGTAACAAAACATTGTGTTTCATTAAGTTATTATATGTTTTTTTTTTTTTTGGGATATAAGACCCAAATAAATTTCTTTTGAAAAATGTTTATACTCATAAGATTACAAGATTTGGAATTCAATAAATATTTTCGATGTACTTCTTTTTAATAACAACATCTCCATCTTTTAATGGGTCCTCGCGGGGTGTTCATAAAGTTATAGAGTTTTTTAAACTTGAGAGCATATAATGAGATTAGCAATATTGGGATTTTGTTGCTGGCTAAAATCAAATATGGTATGTTTTCTTGCTCTCCTTCTTCAACCACTATGCCAAATAGAATTTCTTGCATAAAGTGCCTCCATGCTTATAAGATATATGTCCAAGCAAGAAATAAATTAAGTTTTAGGTTAATAAATAGATCATATTAACAAGCCGGACATTCAAAAGTATAGATTACTAGGAGTAAACTTACCCGAACAAAAAGGGACGGAAGCATTGTTTAGAGAGATAAAATTTCAACGACTACCTCCTTACAAACTAAGTTAGAAAATCTTGAAAACCCCGGGACCTTCCTATGAAACGTATTAATAGGCAAATATTGCCACTTTTTCTCCTTTATGGAGTGTAAATTAAGCACCAATTTATCTAAAGGATACAATGGCCTTTTATCGTGTTGAGATCTTCTTAAAAAAAAGAATGGGATGATTTGTTGGAAACGGATCAAGTTAGCATTAACGTCGCCAATAATCCTTGGTAACCACCACCAGAGGCCAACGCAGCGCTCGAAGTCCAAGACCTTCTCGACCCCACAAAAACTATTGCAATGTACAAATCATTAAGCATGATGAGGTCAGACATAGATACTACACATGGACAACGAGGAATCAATTGTTGTTTAAAAAATAGGAAATAATTTTTTAAAGGTTGTAATTGGTGGAATTGGTAAACGGGGAATGTAGAATGCCCCAAATGGCAGCGTCCACAAACCCGAACAACCCCTACACCAAGACAAGAGTACCCTACATGTTCGTGTAGATCTCTGAGAAGCTCTTTGTTCATCAACATCTCAAATTCACAAGTATTTTCGGACTCGAGTTCTCGTGAACACCAAGAAATTTCCACGCCTCCCACACAGTGGTATAACCTAGTTAGTAACCACAACAACTACTGGATTTTCCAACTCTAGATATAGAAGGTTAGAACAATTATGAATACAAGGTAATACAACAGCTACTTCCCTATGGCAAAGAAAGTGTTGCAGCAAGGGCTTAGAATCTAACACCAGCTAAAGGACAAGACTTTTACATAGAATTTAAGTTATCTAGTCCTAAGGAAACAGAATTTCTTCAAGTGTCACTTCATCTTAGGAATATTAAAAAGCTAGTTATGCTCCTTAAGATAGTTAGTTAAACGAAAAAATATTTCTATAAATCTTGTTTGTTTGTATTATAAATTAATTACGTAATATGTTTCCCAATTAATCACACTGCATTATCCTTACATGAAAAGAGACGATATTGAAAAATAAAAACATGAAAGACTGATAGACATTAATTTAAACAATTGGAAATAATTATTGAAGATTTATAACTTTTAAATCCATTTGTTTGGATTACATGATTCATGTTATCCTTATTAGATAAACAAACAAAAATTACAACAGAATTCTTTTATATAACTCACTAGCTTAAAGACCGTAATCTAGGATTTCAGTACTTATAAAATAAATGGACAACTGAAGAAACCCGGTTTCCTTAGGACCAAATAACTTACCTTCTATATAAAATTCTTGTCCTTTAGATGGTGGCAATATTACTTGTGCAGTCCCAATGTGAGAGGTGCCTTCTAACTGAATTAATATTCCTTTTTGATGAAAAATCATAGCATTCTTATACCAAAAGTTTATGACATGCTAAAATGCTGTTATCATGGGGGTAACGTACCTTCGATGATTTGAAGGCCACTGCAATCAGAATCGCATGTCTAACCTCGGCAGTTCTTTCATCCTAATGTCTGAAGATCAGTCTAATGATTCAGTAGAAGCTGCGAATAAAACTGAGAATCGATGTACTTGACATCTTCAAGCATTTTTCTTGTCATTTTCATCCATTTCATTCATGACTGGAACATGTGAATTCTCATTTCCACAAGAAATATTTGGATGTACAAAACCCTCTGTTGAATTTTTAATAGTGTACTTCCTTCGGTTTTCAATTGTTATCCAAACTGCATAACCAGATAGATGTTTCACGCATAGTTGCATAGTGTTTTGAACATCATCTCCCTTTCGCCTGATAAGTAATCAAAATCCTAGCTATATATGTTTCCTCAACACAAAAAAACGTAAATCCAAAATGGAAGAAAAGGAATCAAAGTTCTTACTCGTCTTCAAACATGAGTCCTCTCTCTCTCTCTCCCTCTCTCTCTCTCTCTCTCTCTCTCTCTCTCTCTCTCTCTCTCTCTCTCTCTCTCTCTCTCTCTCTCTCTCTCTCTCTCTCTCTCTCTCTCTCTCTCTCTCTCTCTCTCTCTCTCTCTCTCTCTCTCTCTCTCTCTCTCTCTCTCTCTCTCTCTCTCTCTCTCTCTCTCTCTCTCTCTCTCTCTCTCTCTCTCTCTCTCTCTCTCTCTCTCTCTCTCTCTCTCTCTCTCTCTCTCTCTCTCTCTCTCTCTCTCTCTCTCTCTCTCTCTCTCTCTCTCTCTCTCTCTCTCTCTCTCTCTCTCTAAACAGCTTCGGTTCCATCATCGTGAGAATTTGTCATGGTGGCGGATGAGAAAATGCGAAAGGGTAAGTTATTCCTCACAATCCTTTAAACTTTTGTGACATATATTTTTATAATGAGTTGGTGGAAGGCTTCATGCATGACATATCATGTGGGATTAATTTTGTTAAATTAGTTAATGATGACAAAATTAGATTACACATGAGATTTTTTTTTAATGTATTCATGTTTAACGTAAAGTATGATACGTTACGTGTTTATGCCATGAATTTGTTTTGAAACTAAATGAACAATTTGTGTGAACTACAAAAGTTGATGTATTGTGTTTTTAACACATTTTAACATTCTTTTAAGATTTTTCCAGTGTCCAGTCGGGCACCCTCCCGATTCATGCAAAATCAATTTTGCGATTTTTCTGTTTTGGCGTAGTTTTGCCTAAACTGTATTCCAGCAACCCATGGACCTGTATATACTTATTTTAAGCCATTTTTAAGGCTACGCTTCATTGTTCTATTTTAGTATTTGGTTTTTAAGGTCCTATGGAGAATATCTCATACCTAAATCTCTGGAAAGATTTTGAAACCCTAGTTATCTCGTTTTATGCAATTCATTTATTCATTAGCACCCTGAGAATTTATTGCATCAAACACGTAATTTCTCACAGTTTATGTTACACATGAATACTTTTAAAAAATAAATCTCATGATATGTCATGCATGAACCCTTTCACCAACTTATTATAAATACATATTCCACCAACTTTTTAATGACCGTAAGGAAACACCTATCCTTGTGCATTTTCTTAGCCATCACCACGAACAGACTCTCACGATGCTGGAACGGATACTGTTGAGAGAGAGAGAGAGAGAGACGACTCATGTTTGAAGACGAGTAGAAACTTTGGCTCCTTTTCTTTCAATATTGGATTTAGGTTTTCTATGTTGAGGAACATAAATTAAGAAAGAATTTTGATTACTTATCAAGCGAAATTGAGAGGATGGTTCAGAACACTAAGCAACTATAAGCAAAACATCCATGTGGTTTTATGCAATTTGGAAAACAATTGAAAACTGCAGGAAGTAGAATATGGAAACTTCAAGAGAGGAGTACATCCAAATATTTCTTGTAGAAATGAGAATTCACATAATCCAGTCGCGAATGAACGATGAGAATGACAAGAAAATGCTTGAATATTTCAAGAACATTGATTCTCAGTTTTATTTGTTGCTTATACTGAATAATTAGACTGATCTTCACACATTGGGATGCAAAAATTTCTGAGGCCAGACATGCAATTGCGATTGTAGTTTCCTTCAAAGAAAGAATAGTAAGTTATCCTATGATAACAGTATTTTAGCATTTTGTAAACTGATAACCGATGGTATACGAATGTGGTGATTTTGCATATAAAATTGACCCCCTCCCCACCGAAATATTTTGCATATTGAATATTCTTCAAAACACACTATAATAACTTCAAAACCATGTTTTTAATGTGACAAACTACCATATTTTAAACTAAATATAAGAACTTCATGTTTTCATTTTGTTTTTGTAGTTTACTTTTTTATCAGGTTTTATGAATACAAATTGCTTTACAATTCTTCTTTTTCGTCTATTTACTGTATTCTTTTCTCTCTGAAAAATGATATATATAATCTTTATTAAAGATGAAAACTACTGACATTGTCTACAAACATCAAATGTTTATTAATTTGTTTCATTTTTACATGCACTTAATTTGATATTTAAAATACAAATTATATCAAACTATATAGTTAATGTGAAACAGAAAAAAAAATCCGTGCGTAGAGCGATACTCATCATAAAAGCTTAATAAAATTTACGAGATTTTGATTTAATCAAAGACACCATTAGTTTAAACAAATTTTAAAGTCTTGCCATAAAAGATGATAAATAGATTGCGCAATAATATATACTATATTTTAACGGTTTTTATGCTAATAAAAATATACTTATTTATATTTAATTATTATTATTATTATTAGAGTCCAAATGAGTCATTTTACGTACATGAACGAATTTGGGGCTCCTGGTGAATTATGAAATAACTATGGAGCAAAAGGAAGCAAATAAGTGGAATGACAATGCAGAAACAGTTCAAAGTTCCTTGCAGGTCGTGTCAGACGAAGGTCTTCCAGAAGGAATTTTAATTTCAAATTTTGACATGACATAAGATATTGAGTTATCTTCACTCTAGCGGTGGTTTCAACTCATTATTATTATTGGTTAAGGAGATATGATGATTTTAGTGAAGACATGTAATTTTGGAGGGAAGAAAAAGGAAATTTCCAATTCTCATTCGGGAAAAAAGTAAATTCGAGCTTTCCTTATTTTAGCCAAGGGGCAGACATTTTGGGAATATAAATATTAGTTTTTTTTGCCATTGTTTAGGCTCATGGCTTAATTTACTTTAGAAAGAGTTTTAGGGAGAGATCTTCTTAAACCCTTTTTATTAATTATTAATGATTTCATTAATTATTGCATGATAAATTGCTTAGTTATGTCTGAGTAGTTTATTAGTTAGGTTTTGGGTTCTTCGATTAGCCTTATACTTAATTTAGGAACCATTAATAAACTCTTCTCCTAGATGTTTTTAATACTAGATTCATAGATTAGTTACCTAGAGTCTAGATCGTAGGGAATTTATTATACACGAGAGTGTTAATAAATTGCTGGAATTATCTTTGGAGAGCTAGCTATCTTTTCTCAAGGAGACTTGGTTTAGAATTGTTAGTGAACAATTGAATCGGTTTGTCAATGCTAGTTTAAATTCCTTAGGATTTCTCAAAGAGATTTGGTCTTTCTAGGATTTAAACTAAGATAGTTACTCTCAACGAGAGTTGGATTGCTTATTTGCATTGTTCATGTTCTAGAGTTCAGGTTGCATATAGTTTATTACGGACGGTGTCGATCGACGCCATCATAGTGTCGAACAACACTAGACTTAAACATGCACAGATTGGATTCTTCTTCGAAGTTCACAAAAGCTTAGCGTTTGTTTTAATTGATTTAAAACCCCCTCATAATTTACGTGATATCTGCTTTAGCTAGTTAAACTCAAAACCATCATCCTAATTTAATTTAGAAATTATTTAATTTAGTTTGCATATTTATTCGGTCTTCTTGGATTTGATCCTTAAGTATCATAACTGATATTTTATGTGCACTAGCAGTTAGAAATACATAGGGTAAAACTTTATGTATCAAGTTTTTGGCGCCGTTGCCAGGGACCAAATTAAACTTGCATGCTAGTTTTTGAATTCTATTTTATTTTTAGGATTTCATTTTTCTTGTTTCTTTGGTTTTATTTTATTTTACTTATTTACTAAGTAGTTTCTTTTTTGTTTTGTTCTTGGTGTTTCAGGAAAAATAATCACAATGGGTGATCAAATCGACAACAAAGATCTCTTGGCAATTGTGAAACAGCTTCAAGGGAAAATTGCTGAGATGGAGAAATGTGGGCAGCAACAAGCTACAATTGGAGGGACCGATAAGCCACTCACCTTTTACACGGATAGATCTCCAATAGTCATTCCTGCTGTTGAAAGAGACTATGAGATCAAACCACAACTCATTCAACTGGTGGAGCAGCGACAGTTCACTGGACTTCCCAATGATAATCAATCAACCACATTGACAGGTCCGAGAAGGTTTGTGGTAGTTGTAAGATACCAAGGAGTGTCCGAAGACTACAACAGGCGCAAGCTCTTCGAGTTCTCATTGGCAGGCAAGGTGACTGGATGGTTGAACTCACTCCCACCTAAGTCATTAAATGGATGGTACGAAATTCGGGTTGCCTTCTTGGATTATTACTACACCAAGTCTAAGACAGCTACTCTGAAGGCCCAGCTCATAAATTTCCAGCAATACTTGGGAGAGTCCTTTACCGAATCATGGGAGAGTCCTTTACCGAATCATGGGAGAGGTTCAAGAACTATCGACAAGATTTCCCTCATCATGGCTACACCGAGAACCAGCTCCGTAGCATCTTCTATGATGGTGTTACTTGGGACTACAAGGCTGCCTTTAATGCATCAAGCAAGGGGAATTTCATGACACAAAGCATGGATGGAGCCAAGGAACTCATCAAGAACATTGATGAAATCTACAGGGGCAAGAACATGGAGTATGATCAAACTAGAATGGTGAATACCGTGGAAGCTGATACGATAAAGGAGCTACATGAGAAGGTGAATCTACTACTCAAAGCCAATCAAAAGAGTGTGCGCTTTGCTGATGTCGACGCTATCAAAAAGGGAGAAGAAGAGAAGGATGTTGCTTATGTTGGAAATTCTGGCCCTTTGAACAAACCTTTCTCCAACAAGCCGAATGGTGAAGGAAGAAATTGGGGAAACACATCTTATCACTCTCCTAAGGCACAAGACAACGAGATCAAATCAATGCTAGAATAGATTCTTGAAGGTCAACCGAAGATGACAGTGGGATTCAATGGAAAAAAATGGATGATCTCTACACCAATCTGGATGGAAAGATTTAAGAGCTGGCCACTCATTTGAAAAAGACCGATAAAAAAGTTGCTCAAACAGTTCAGGCAGTTCAAAGACAAGAGGGACTTCGTCCATCAAAGACAGATCAAAATCCTAAGAAGTTTGTCAACACAATCACCATGAGAAGTGCAGAAGAAGAGGTCGATTTGCTTGAAGCAATGCTTAGAGGGAATGGGGACCAAGATGACCAAACAATAAAATGACTAACAAGTAAAGTGAAGCTAAACTTAAATGAAACTCGACAAGAGAATGATATTGGCCGGTGGGTAACGGTATTAACGATGATGCAATAATAGATTAAACCTTGTGATAGAGTAATCATTTACAAATGAGGCACCATCCTAGGCAAAGGACTACTATGTGTAGATTGACCCAATCCCTTGGTGTCATTATTTTAACCATCATCAAACTTGACTATTTCCCAATATACCAAATTCAATGATGATCAAGCATGAAAGTGCGAGTCCAATCTACCACTAAGTCAATTTCTTGGTGTAAGGTGTACAAAGCTAAACACAAGTCAATTTCAATCAAGTATCCATTCCTGACCCAATCCCTTGGTACCATGAATAGGATGAAAAGCAACAACTCTCCATTGATCTCTCATAAGAGACTAGCATGAACAACTTATGACTAACATGTTTACGAAAATAAAGCATTCAAAGCAATCTTATCTAGTCAAGCAAATCGTCAAACATCTTGTGTGTGTGTGTGGAAGCTATTGATCTATGCTCTATTGATCCCTAAAAAAGAGATAGCTTTAATGACTAACACAAGACAAGTCTTGGTTCAAGCATTCCAACAAACAAGATGAGATGAAGCGTCGAATCTATACCCTATTGATCCCTCAAAAAGAGATAGATTTAAAGAAACAAGAAGCTAAGGTAGACCAAGGAAAGCTAAATCTCTAGTTCATTCAAGCATTACATCAAACACCTTGTGTGTGATGAAGCCTAAATCTATATCTCCATGATCCCTCATAGGAGAATAGCATTAATGACCACTAGAGTCCAGCAATCTTTGTAGACTAACCCTTTTCTCACAAGATCTAACCTATTCAAGCAATAATCTACCAAGACCCACAAGCCAATAAGGTGATTATTCACTCATAGCAATGAGACCCATAGAGATTAAGATTAAATAAATCATATCCAAAGATAAAGAAGATAAGATAAAGGTTTTGGTAAACACAAATATCAAATCTTCAAGCATATAGCTCTAGATCTCAAAGTTTACAAGAAGAGAGAGTTCTTGGTGTTTTCTCTTAAAGAGATAAGATAAAAATCTAGCTTATCCTTACAAAATGATAGCCTAAAAGTATTTAAAAGATAAGATAAGAGTTTGGTCAAAGGGAATTAGGATAAGGTCAACAAAATTTGGGAAGGGATTAGACGGAACAAAATATCGGGTGCAAATATCGGGTAGCACCAAATATTTTGGTACAAGGAAGTTGTTGAAATCTCGGACTTCTTCGTGCACCATATATCGGGTACCACCCGATATTTTGGTACATGGAACTCAAATCTTGATTCCTTCACTCCCTTGACTCCTCACTTGCTCACTTGCTCATCCATTTGGTCCTTAAGCATCCTCCATGTCTCCTCCATGTCCACTTAGCTCCAAAAGCACCTAAAAACTTGCAGATATGCAATGCAAATGCAAGAATGCAAGACAAATTTCTAAATGCAAGCTAAAATGTACAAAGTGAATGATTATGCAACAAACTAACACAAATGCATAACAAATGAGGTTAAAAGACATAAAAAGTGGATAAAAACATGCATAAAACACTACACATGAAGTTCGAGACCCCTTAGCATCGATGTTCACGCCGTTAAGATATCCACCCCAGCTCGACAGCACACGAGAAGAAACCCAGAATGACAAGGTGTCGCACCCTGTGCATAAACAGTGTTCTGCGACTTGCTCTTCATCAAAACCCACCATACAACTTGCTACAGCCCAAGAACGAGTCTATAAACCTCATATGCGTTATCCAGACCATCATAGGAAGTCTGAGAAGGAAGAAGAGAAAGAAATTGAAGCTCGTCAGCAAGCCATCTTAAGGAATGTGATCAAAGAGTCTCCTTCGTGTAGTTTCATCAAGAATTCGCCAGTCATAAAGGGTTTCATCAAGCAGCTGAGTGTCACCAATGTTAGCAGTGAATATTGCATTCAAACAGTCCTTAAAAAGGTTAATGCAATCAATGTTAGTCTCATGAAGATTGCTAAAGAAGCACCCTCTCCACCCACCCTAAAGAAGCTTGAAAAGATGGACTGTCCTGGTCGATTTGTTTTCGATTGCTCAATCAAAGGTATGTCAATGAAGGATGCCTTATGTGATATTGGTGCCAGTGTGAATGTGATGTCGCAGGCAGTCCTTCAAAAACTTGGTCTTTCATGCCAACAAACTTCAATAATACTGATAATCATGGCGGACTCTTCATCGGTGAAAGCTAAGGGATTTGTTCTAGATGTGATGCTTCAAATTGGAGATTGTCTAGTGCCTGCTGATTTCAACATCATGGATATCAACGAAGACATCAATAGACCATTGATTATCGGTTCTTCATTCCTTGCCAGTGTTGGAGCTGTTATGGATTTTCCGAATCAAAGAGTCTCTTCTCCAAGATCAACAACAAGGTCTTCTATCAATTTCATCATATTGGTGGAACCTCTTGCAAGGTCATTCAACATTATGATAAGCTGAACTCGGCTCTTAAAGATGCTCCAAAGGCAGTCCGAACAGTCATCGAAGATACTCCAACAATTGACAAATCATCTAAGGCGAAGAACGTTCGGTCTTCAAAATCATTTGCTACAATCAGGATTGTCATTCCATTGGAGATAAGAGACATGGGAGATGATAGTATTAATGATCGGTTACATGCTAGGATGGTGCTCTGTTCTTTGCAAGTCAAAGGAGGTGTACTGGAAGCGAAGGGAAAATTTCAATGATTCATATACGATCAACCATGACTCTCCATCCACACAATAGTCAGGCTAATGACTAAAACTTAAGTGCGGTGCGAGACAACCCACTTGTGAGTTTTCAAAAAAAATTCGTTTTAAATTTATAAATTCGGCCATATGTTTCTACTATTTATAAAATTATTTTCGTGATTTTATAATTGTTTATATATTAAATATGGGTTTTACAAAGAAAATATAAAGAAAAACAGTTATTTCAGAAAAATCAGATTTAGTGGCCAGTGCCTTTTAGTGTCGCTCGACGCAGGTTCTTGTCGTTCGACCCCATTGGTGACGATCGACACCATCATCAGTGTTGATCGACACCCCCGCAGAACAAAGGTAAGTTCTCTGATTTTTGGCTATTTCGAATAATATTTCTTTCTTTTCCCGTCTTGAGATTTTTACACACTGGGGACAGTGTCGTTCAAGTCTGGGGGGGGGGGGGGAA
>OVAP01000713.1:11705-30971 GCA_900406295.1 Aurinia saxatilis
AAATACTGATGTATTTTTCTTTGTCTTGATTTTTTGTGATAATTTCAAAAAATATGGTTTTTATTGAGTCGAAACTAGTTGGAACTATGATCTTTGTTTGGATTGTTTGGTTGTGTCTTTTCCAGATTTGTAACCATCATTAGCAAGGCAAATTTCAGAACAAGACTAATGAAAAATCCAAGGACCAATTGGTAGTACAAAGACATCCATGATAAGTTACAAAGAACCGAACGGTTGGAGCTTATTGCCCCTTTTCAATGTGATCAATGCACTAGGATTTGATTCTTCCATTCACGCTTGCTAGATTCAACAAGTAAAAGAAAGCATTTGTTACTCTCCCTTTCGAAAAGTGACTTATCACACCATTAGGCAAAATACTAGGGTCGCCTAGGGAATGAATTTTCCGTTGATGGTACCTGTATTTTAAAGAGAGAAAAGAAATATGAAGGTATAGGCTAGAGACTAAGCATCTCGACGATCCAAAACCAAACTATAATGCTACTCAAGTCTGGGGGAGAGTAAGGAATATTTTTGTTCAAGTTTGGGTTTGTCAAGCATTGTATGGGGAATGAGTCTAGAACTTTTGAAGGCATTGGGATCAAAGAATAGACAAGCTATGATAATAGCATCGATTTCATAACAAGGCTGTGGGCTTATTGTGAATGCTAAGGAAGTCTAAGGAATTCATTTTACTATGTTTAAAGAAAAAAACAATGAAATAGTTGACACTCTTGTGTTGTTTTAATTAGTGTTTGTGACTAATTACCGATATTTATTTATCTACATTACATTGATTAAATCTAATATTTGTTTTAGATAAATATATTTTTAAGGTTATGCCTATTTTTTATGATTAGGCTATTTACTTGGTTAATCATTTTTAAAAAAATTAAGTGGAGGAGGAGAGTAGACATCGTAAAATTTGACCACGCAGTTTGGGTGTATCTTTGAGAAGTGTTAAAGGAGTATGGACATTTAAAATTTTTTTTTCCGACAAAAAAAAAAAAAAAACTTTTGCTTGGGAGATCATGAAAGAAACAATATGTTGTGTTCTAAAATTTTTTGTATGGATAAAAAAATTTTAGGTGTTATTGGACTATGAAGGTCGTACACTGCAAACAACATTGTGGAAATTAATTGACCGGGATGTTTCATTGTATGAGTTCTTTTAATTAATGAGATAGATAGTTAATGATCAAATATAGGAGTATGGATGAACATCTACCACATTCTTATAAAAGTTCACAAACACAGAAAAGAAAACAAGTTTTTTTTTATTTGATCACGAACCATTTTTGGTATAGGTTTTCCATACTGAAGGTTGATGCTACAGTTCCATGAGGGATTGATTTATTTTATGATAAGAACAATGCAACAACAGCAAAAAAAAAAAAAATTTAAATAATACAAAAATATCACTAAATCGTATTGCTAATTGCACCCATCCGAAAATTATCTTGGCCCAACTTCTGCCTTACCAAAACACGTATGTCTTTTTGGCTAGTGAGTCGTGACGAAGAATATGTGAGTGGCACTAAATCTAGATATAAGCCATCACACTGAAATACCCAAACACTGAATGTAAATGGAGAAATGCTTGTCACAAGCTTCGTCTTATATTGCTGACTCTTTACTCCAAAACTGCTTGCACTAATAAGACCACATCTAACAAAGACCGTTGTGAATGGATCTATGAAGAAAGAAAATTAGGAGTTTATTTGGGTAGATGAAGGTTGAGGACAACTTAAAGTAAATTGTCAAGAAGTACAATTTTTTTTAGTTAGTATAGTAAAAAAAATATAAGACAAAAACCATGCTAAATAGCTAAATATGTTAAGGAGAAAATACTACAATGTTGTGCATCTGTCAAGTGTGGAAGTAGTACGGATGGACTTCTGAAAAATGGTCTCTTCTAACTTTTAATTCTTCCATCAACCAAAATCACAACATCCACTTCATAAACTACGCTTACTAATAAATCCAAACCATAGGTATCCACCTCACTACTGAGTCACGTGAGGTAGCTAGTTTTGTCCACCACCATTTACTGTGTTTCATAATAGCCTTCGATGTTAGGAGAATATCTTGAAACTGTTTACTCTTTGTATCTAAAAACCTTTGCTCCTTGACATTTTTCTTATTGGTGTGAGACATGTTATTATGATGCTTAGGCACAAGTGGATGAAGCAACTTTGGTTTCCCTATGTGGCATCAGCTCTTCTTCCTCTTGAACCATCATGCCTATCCATTATGCAATATTGATAATCACCAAAATCATTAGCTAGCTTATAATCCATTCAAATAATTATTGAAAAGCAAATGAATCTACGTACCTTCCAATCTTTAAAAATATATCTTAATATGAAATGGTTGTAAACGACCTCCCCTGACATCACCAAGTTCATGGCGGGCGCATTCCTTGGCATTAAGGACACTATGAGGACGGGTTTAGAGGATGAAAGCAGATAACAATGCGCAATAACATATCATAAGGTACGAACCTTACTGGCAAAATGAGAACGATTTTTTTAATCAAAATGACAGTACAAACCGATTCTCTATTGTCTGCTTCTTCACCTGTGACTACGGACGAAGGTCGCGGATCGATGCAAGATACAGCCCTCTCGATCTTGGGATATTACACTCTATCAAATCGGAACTTCCACCACTAACACTCTTAAAAGAACCTTGTTCCTCCTCTCATGGCAAGCGAAGATATACTGTATTTGGAGGGAGAGGAATTCGCAGCTCCACTCCAAGATCTTCAGATCTCCAGACACAGTTCTCTCAAATCGATCGGCTAGTGAGTAATCGTGCATAGAGTTTAAGAGACCTTCAACTTTCTTTTGCGTCTTTGCTTCTTCAGAATTGGATCCTAGCGAAATCAGAGAAGGGCGTTTTAAAAGTGTGGTGGATTGAATTCAAGCTGAGTGGGCATTTATCAATATTAATTAGATGTAGTGGGGTAATCAAATCTCTAGATGCATAAACATCTTTGTAACAGAAGTTGGGAAGATGGTACGGTTGATTGAGGGAGGAGGACGATGAAGAAGAACGACGGCCTGTTTTTTTTTTCTTTTTCTTCTTAGTTGTGGGCTAGGATTAGTGAGCTTGCTATTTTGACAGATTATTACTTGAGTCAAGCCCAAATCAATAATCTAATTCACGTTAGAATATATAAGTGAGTGCCACATGGCAAGTTTGCAGATATTGTTTTTTGGCTATGTCCGAGTAGTTTATTAGTTAGGTTTAGGGTTCTTAGGTTATGATGAATTTATGTTAGCCTTATGCTTAATTTAGGAACCATTAATTAACTATTCTCCTAGATGTTTTTAATACTAGATTCGTAAATTAGATACCTAGTATCTAGATAATTGGAAATTTATTATACACGAGAGCTAGCTATCTTTTCTCAAGGAGCTTGGTTTAGAATAGTTAGTAAACAATTGAAGCGGTTTGTTAATGCTAGTTTAAATTCTTTAGGATTTCTCATAGTGTTGATTGACATTCGACGTAAACAGGCACAAATTGGATTCTTCTTCGAAGTTCCCAAAAGCCTAGCGTATGTTTAAAACCCCTCATAATTTACCTACTATCTGCTTTAACTAGTTAAACTCAAAACCATCATCCTAGATTTAATTTAGATTTTATTCAATTTAGTTTGCATATTTATTCGGTCTTCGTGGATCGATCCTTAAGTACTGTAACTGATATTTGTTGTGCACTTGCAGTTAGAAATACATAGGGTAAAACTTTGTATATCACACAACTCATGTTTATTCAATTCAAGTTGCACTTCCAACTCATGTTGGAAGTGCAACTTCAATTTAAGAGCACTTCAGTCATCACAAAAAAAAAAAAAAAAAAAAAAAANCAACTTCAATTTAAGAGCACTTCAGTCATCACAAAAAAAAAAAAAAAAAACAGAACCAAACTTATTTGATAATAAACAAGTTTGATTCATAGACTCTTTTGCCAAATGCACAAATCATGTTGGTAAGTACTGCAACTTGAATTTAAGAGCACTTCTGTCATCATACAAAAAACAGAACCAAACTTATCCTAATAATAAACAAGTTAGACTCATAGACTTTTTTCATAAACATCTATTGTTATCCTTATTTAATAAATTAAATGACCAAAAGAAGAAAAATAGAATCCCATTAACATGATTTTTAACGTAAATAAATACACCTCGTGGATTTGATGCATCATAAATTCAGAACACAGAGATAATGGTTTCTTGTTAAGTATGATAAAAGTAGAAAAGGGACATGAAGAAGAAATGCTGTAATCAAGAATATCTAAGGCACATAAACTGAAAATTTCTTTGTCTACTTTAACTGCTCCTCTTCACTTAACAACATAGTGTAGGTTCAGCCTCTGTAGTTAAACATCTTCCAGGTTACCGAAGTCCTTTTCCATTTTTCACCTTAAAACTGGGTCTGTTTCTACTTTTTCATCTGTTTTTCCAATATTTATTACTATCAAATAACACAACATTATCACTTTAAAATTCTTTTGTCTATTGAGAAACTACATTCGTGTTGGTGAGGAAGAAAAAGTTCTGGTTTTCTACTACTTCATCAAATCAGAATACAATCCCAAAGCAGACCTTCTTCTTATATGGTTAACTGGAGGACCTGCTTGCTCTCTTCTCTCTGCTCTTGCTTCGGAAACTAGTAATCTCAAAGAAAAAAAGATATGACATGTCATGGTTCTCTAAATCAACATCTAGATTGTAGATTTTGTTTGGATTTATTTCAGACTCTTTATGTTCCATCTATTTCCCGTAATTTGTTTCATTAAGAAAACTTGATTTGGCTGGTTTCTGGAAATTAATTGATGGCCTTTATATGTTGATTTCGGCTGATCAACCTTTTGAAAAAATCTCACCTTGCAAGCGGATGGTGGTCTCAAGCGTGAAACATGTGCAAAGGATTCTTAATTTTTGTGGCATAAAATTTTGGTACATATTTCCAGTGAAAGAATCAAGAGGTTGGTAAAAGATGGAATCATTCTGAATCTTTATCTTACCACAGTAAAGTGTGGATGTATAGATTGCATCAAGGGTAAGCAAACTAAACACACTAAGGGAGGAGTCACAAGAAGTACACAGCTTCTTGAAATCATACATACAGATATTGTGGACTTTTAGACATTCCAACTTTTGGAGGTTAAAAGTACTTCATTGCCTTTGTTGAGGATTATTCACGGTATTGTTATGTCTATCCATTGAATGAAAAGTCTCAATCTGTGAATGTTGTAGCTAAAAGGCGTAATCATACCTATATGGGAATGGTTAGATCCATGATGAGTCATGCTAACTTACCTATCTTGAACATGGTTCTTGGCAAAGAAGTTCTTAAGACTCCTTTTGGACTGTGGAAAGACTGGAAACCTAGTCTGTCACACCTCGAAGTTTGGGGATGTCCATCTAAAGCAAGAATATATAACTCACAAGAAAAGAAATTAAATTTCAGAACGGTCAGTTGCTTCATTATTGGTTACCTTGAGAAATCAAAATGATATAGATTTTAGTGCCCAAAACATAGTACAAAATAGTATATAACCGGTAATGCCAGATCTTATGAGAATGTCACAATATGTGGGAGTGATAAATTTCAAGATGTGGTCATTCGGGAAATTAGGCTTAAAATTCTTTTCTTAATGGAGACTTGCAAGAAGAAGTCTATATGAGTCTTTCCTTAACTGAGACTTGCAAGAAGAATTCTATATAGTCACATGATAATAATGTGAAAACTGTCTTTTTTAATGGAGACTTGCAAGAAGAAATTTGTATGCTTCAGCATGAAGTATTCATAATTGAAAGTCAGGAAAACATCGTCTGCAAATTGAATAAATCAGTATATGGAAGCTTTGAGGCAATGGTATCTAAATTTTCATGAAACCATTACAAAATTTGGTATCAAAGAAAACATAGTAGATCCATGTATATACATTAAGATCACTGGTAGTAAGTTCATATTTTTGGTGTTGTATGTTGATGACATCTTACTGGCCGGCAGTGATCTTGGTCTATTACATGAGACCAAGAAATATCTCTTTAAGCACTTGGAAATGAAAGTTATGGGTGAGGCATCCTATGTGTTAGGAATAGAAATATCACATGCTATATCACATGAAATTTTAGGGGCGGTCTCAGAAATCATACATCGATAAAGCTCTTGACATATTTGGCATGATGACATGTTCTCCTAGCATTGTTTCTGTGCAGAAAGGTGACAAGCTTGACCTTGCGCAATGTCCGCAGAATGAGATAGAATGTAATGAAATGTGGAAGTATCCTTATGCATCACTTGGATAGTTTGATGTATGCTCAGGTCTTCACCATGCCTTATATAAGCCACGCATATGGCATGATGGACAGATTTCATAGTAACCCATGAATCGCTCATTGGGAAGCTACAAAGAAATTTTTTAGATGCCTAAAAGGAACACAAAACTACATGCTCGCATATAGAAAATCAACACATTCACATATGGTTGGATTTTCATACTCAGAATTTGTGCGTTGTCATGATAACTCAAATAATCACACTGCACTCTCGGCTATGTGTATCTCCTTGGTGAAGGTGCCATCTCATGGATTAGCCAGAAACCACATTTGATTTACACATCAACTATGAAGGCTGAGTATGTTGCATGTTATGAGGCTTCTATTCAAGGAACATAGTTGCGAAATATTGTCTTTGGAGTTTGGGCCTCTAAGCTTTGTTGACAGGTCTTTAACTCTTTATTGTGACAATCAAGAGTTGTCTTCTTCTCCAAGCATGATAGGATATCTAAAGGTGCCATTGAACAAGATGATAAAAAAGGAAAAGTTTCAATGAACACATAGACACTGAAGTTATGGCCGCATACATATTCACGAAAGCATTACCTTTGAAGACCTTTCAAAAGCGTCCTTAAAGTATGTGTCTTGAGGATAGCTCCTAATTATGTTATGTTTATGATTAACCTATATTTTACATTTATTTGAGCTCTTTTTTTTACTTTTACATCTTTTATTTATTTTGTTTCCAAAGAAAATACGTCTTCTTAAAGACATTAAAGTGACCATTACGATTACTCCTACTTGTGCTTACGGTCTAGCTATGATAGTAGTCGATGCAAGTAGTACATTGGAGTGATCATATTGCAGAATGATGTGCACCAGCCATGACCTCCCATTGATTACTAAATTAGCCAAGACAATTATGATGACGAAATAAAAATAAAGGTATAGTATATTATGTCCGCCTTATGATCCACATAAAAAAGCTTAAGGGATATCATTAACAATCAAGTGGGAGACTAAGGAATATTTAATGAATTTTTTTTCTTTTCTATTATGTGCTCTTATAGTTATCCATTTTCTATTGGATATAATTATATCTTATTAAATCTGGTATTTAATTAAAATGGAAATTAAGGAGATAATTCATAATCTATCTTTACTTTGATGAACGGTTGAGAACGACCCGTAAGAAACCCAAATGAGAAATTTGGTCCTCTCTCTGCATATAAATATATGTGATAGTGATGATATTTTACCGCTTTCGTATGATTTTTTTGTGCTTTTATCAAAGAAACTATTTGATTTAAAACATAAACTACTGGATTTCCCATTTCTCTATTTGCAAAGTGTTTTTGTGAAAACAATGCATTTTAGGTTGCAAAGGGGCATTTTCTACCAAATTCAACAACTCAACATCAGAAGTCCAGGCCCGGATGAAGGGGATATTCATTTTGGAATGAAGTGAGAAGTTAGGACAATCAAGCCACGTGAGTTAGCTTTCACATGGGCTTGGAATCGTGTCATTATTCCTCAGGAGCAAGAAGTTAAGCCTAAATTACTGAAGGAGTATCCAGAACCCACAAGACATGAAGGCCCAATCGATCGGACCAGAGGCCCAATCGATCGGACCAGAGGCCCACCGATCGATCGAAGCCCATTTTTTCAAGAAGGTTCCAGAACAAATTCAGATATACACTGTTGCATTTGGGGAGATATTTGTTTACGTTGAAGATAAACTCAGGAGATATTGAATCTTCAGAAACGCATTGAAAGATCTCGGTCGATCGGTCAGGATAGCTACGACCGATCGATCTATTGAAAATAAACACAAATATTTGGATTCTCATACAAATATTCCTCCTGATTCTTCTCGACCCACTAGAGTCCGAGAGAAACATCAGAAATCTCTCTAAAGCTTCCAGGCGTCCAGGCTTATAGCTTATCAGTTTTTCTCAGTTTCTTTATTTTCATTTGTTTTGATCATTGCTTCAAGGAAGAAGTATGTAATCTCTGCATTTCCAGAGAAGCTATTCTGAACCCTTTTAATACAAGAAATTTTGATTATGTTTATGTCTACTTTTGCTATGTCTGGGTAGTCTTTTAGTTAGGAATAGGGTTTTGCTAGGAGGAATCATGGTTTGGTAGATAAGCAATAAGATTATGTAATGAGTAGTTTATAGGCTTCTTTTCATATCAGGACTTAATATAAATCTTAGGATAAATCTGCTACTAATACACAACTTAGAGTAAGGATTCAGAACTTGATAGTGAAAGCTTTACTATTTATAGTTTAGTAGGATTTGATTTCTTGAACTTAATGCCTAAATTAATTGGTTGATCAGCCCATAGGTTCTCTTTCTGAAAGGATATATGTTAGAGTTAACTCGGATACCAATTGAACTAGACTAGCTAAGCCTGACCATAAGGATAGTTAGTTATTAGTGATTTCAACTATATAGCCTAAACTAGGATTTACATAATTACTACCCTGAATAATTCAAACCGTGATCCTCTGATGCATTACCTGACTTCCTCATGCTTTTAATATTGAATTTTCTCACGTTTATTTTTTTTAGTCATTTCAGACACTGATCGGCATAATCTGCAATCGACCGAAAGGTGTTTCAAACGATCGATCAGTTCATACAGCCGATCGATCGTTACCAAACCCCATTTCATTTTGCTGCTTAGCCCGAGTGAAGTTGGACATGCTACTGTGTTACTATGCTCTCTGTGGATATGATCCCTAAGTATTACTACGAGACCTGTGCGCTTGCAGGAAATATTTTGGGCGAAAACTAATCCCCATCAATATGCATTCATCGTATAGTCATTCTAAGAACACAACATATAAAGAATATGTATAGGCAAGGAGAGAGATACAAAGTTTATATATAAAGATCAGACTTTGTTCTTCCATACAGAAATGGTTGTATACATCTCTACAAGGATGAATGGTGGCACCCCGCTACCCCTCTTTGTATTTCTAATATGTGACTCATCTAGATTCTTGAAAATCTTAGGGTTCATGTATGTTTAGCTTATAAATAGAACTAGAGAAAACACAGTATCATACCCTTCTCCTTTCAACATCCATACCTCAATCAAAAATTCAATTCAAGATAAATTGATCTTCAACCGATCCATGGATGACTTCGTAGTCTTGATGAGCTAAACATATTATTTGGTTATTGTTTTGTTTCCTCGAATTTTGTTTTCCATTTCAAACTTTTTCTTTTATTGCAATTCCATTATAATTAACATTGTTGTTTATTCGGTTAATAATTTCAAATTTAAAAATACAAACCAGTTAATCAAATCGATTGTACCACAAACCAGTTAGAGTTTATACAATTTTTTTAAAGGTGGACAAGTATATGCTCGATCCGACTCCAAGGGGATTATCAATATGAAGAAGGCCTGATGAAGTGGTTTAATTCCCGTTTAAACTAGACCAGCTTTTGTTTCAGTAGCTCTTTAACCGTTATTTATTTCAAAACATGATGTAAAACAATTTATTTTTAATCAATTTTAACAAAATTTCATACAAATATATATATATATATATATAACACCAGATGAACTAGACCAGAACTTGTAGCCTAGTGATTTGTGCTAGAGCAGTCATTGTGTCACCGTCTGGGTTCGAATCCAGCTTAATGCATATTATTGAAAGAAAAAAAAAACACCAGATGAACTGTTGTTGGACCAAATTTAATTTATCCAATTAATGCCTATGATCTATACAATTGACAAACATTAATTTGGCTAAGTTGAATGAGAAATGGGTCAATGAGCAAACCACTTCGGCTCCAAGAGCTAATTTTAACTCTTACACTTAAAAGTTTGTTTTTAACATTGTCTCACATCGCTTATAATTTTATCAAGTGAGTAGTTATAAGGGAATAACACATACAATGTTCAAAAAGTGTATACCTTACAAGACCAGTGGCTAGCCACACACACACACTCGCTCGGCTCGGCTCAGCATGACATGTGGCACAAGGCACGCGGCTCGATGACTCGCGGGGTAGTGAGCTAGTGAGCTTTACGATCTTCTTGAAACAGTTCTGCAAACGTTTTTAACGATTTAGCAGAAGGTTTCAATCCTTTAAATTCATATATATTTATTTGTAGAATTTTGCAAACAAATGTTGTGAAGGCTTATAGGCGTGTTTCGCGAAACATTTCTGAATCAAATTCTTGAAAAAAATCCATCGTATTAAATTCTTGGAATAAATCCAACGAATTAAATTCTTGACATAATTCGAACGAATCAAATAGTGATTAAATCGCTTTAAAAATCTCTCACTCTTACTGATTATGTTTCTTTTTCACATACAGATCATGACGAACGGTGACAACGTTCTCTCTAGCACTGGATCCGCTACCATCCCCCCTCAAATCAGCGAAGCTAGGAAAGCCTCCAATGTGCCTTCCCTCGGTGCTATCACTCCAGACAAGTTTGATGTGGCCAACTTTACGAGATGGCAAAAACAGATGCATTTCTTTATGTATCTCGTTGAGACCAAACCTGTTTTGGACTCGGCTAATACCGATCCCCGAGCTCTAGCCAATGTTGAAACATTGAACCATGGCTACAACATATGACAAGGCTATATTAGGGCACGCTTGGTGAATGAATTATACGATGTGAATTCTGACTACGCCACCTCCAAGGCTCTCTAGGATGCCTTGGATACCCAGTACAAGTCCTACAATGTGGGCGCTGGAAAGTTTACGACGAAGCAGTTCTTGGACTACAATATGGTGGACCATCGGCCCATCATGGAGCAAGTCAATGGCTTCTCTTGATCATTTGCTCGATAGGCACTGAAGGCATGAAACTTTATAAAACTTTTCAAGTCAATTTCCTCATAGAAAAGCTTCCTCCTATTTGGGTAGCCTTCAAGAACTATCCTGATCATAAGAAAAAGAAGTTGATCATGTCAAACTTCAAATCCAAGTTGCAAAATGAGTCCATCAAACTCCATCCCCTTGGGGATGACACTCATGATGCTAACGTGACAGAACACAAGCGGAAAGGCAAGGTTGTTGCCAACAAACCTATGCCAAATAAGATTCCTTCTCAATCCACCACGGCCTTCAAGAATCCATCTCCGCGAACAAATTCACAGAGAAGTGCACCTATTGTCACATGGCCGCTGACTGTCGTTCAAAGGCTAAATTTGAAGCTAACCTCACCGAAGCTGACATGGTTGCCGTTGTGACCGAGGCAAACATGGTTGAGGAAAACCCAAAATGAATGGTGGTACAACACAGATGCCACCACCCACACTTGCATCGACAAAGAGATGTTCACCACCTAGCAAAAAAGCAAGACTTGTACTCAGCTCATGATGGGGAATGTGTCAAGATCAATGATTGAAGGCACGGGCAAGATCGTGTTGAAGATGACTTCCGGCAAGGAGCTCACTTTGACCAACGTGAAGCATGTGCCAGACATGAGAAAGAATCTCGGGGGTCGTTCAGAACAAGCATGGATTTGCTATCAGTTTTCACTCCGACAAGATTTAAGAATGTAGGAATCATAAAACTGGATTTAAGAAAAACAAATTAAGGATAAGATTAAACGATAATTTTATAAACTCGAATATAAAACAAACACAAAGTCGAGATTTGATCTATGTTCTTAATTCATCAAATCTCCCGCAGTGTTTTGTTTTTATGAGATTATGAATCCCATGATAAAACTCTGTGGACACTAGAGTCGCAACACTTGACTATAGAATCTGTGAACTAGGAATCTATGCTAAACTCTCGATTTACAAAGAAAGAGGAGGAGGATTGCTCTTGTTTATTCTTGTTGGTCTATAGAAGAATGTGAGAAAGTGTGAAGAATGAGAAGAATGGTGGATGCTTTATATAGCCAGGGAGAGGAGCATCTTCAATAAAGACGAAGCGTGAATTGCTAACATTAATCGATGACATGATTTCAGGCGTTATGCGAAGTTTCACAGAGCTGTTTCGATTGAATATTAAAAGAGAGATTCGTTTTTGAAAATGTTGAAAATATTTTGTTTCTAGAACATTATGTGTTCAAAACGAATGGGCTGTTGTGCAAAATAAATTGGATCATGTAGAGCTTAAGAGCCTTAAGTGCCAAATATAAAGCTCACTAGCTCACTAGACTTCGAGTCGCGTGTCACGTGCCGAGCCGAGCCGAGCGAGTGTGTGCGTGTGTGACTATCCACTTCTATTTTAAGTTGTACACTTTCTGAACATTGTAGTGTGTTATTCCCCTTATAAACTAGTCGCTTAAGAAAATTATAAGCGATGTGAGACAATGTTAAAACACACACTTTTAAGTTTAAGAGTTAATATTAGCTCCCAAATGGTTTGTTCATTGACCTACTTCTCATTCAACTTAACCAAATTAATCTTTGTCAATTGTATAGCCTATAGGCATTAACTGAATTAATTAAATTTGGTCCAACAACTGTGACATTCTAGTTCTAGTACATTCGATTGATATTTTTAGGGTTGTTCAATTATGTCAAAGCGATTAGTAGTAATTATACATTTGTCTCAAATTATGTCTAATAATTGTCTCCAAATTCTAAATTAGGCTTCAAACTAGCTACTATCACCAACCCTAATTAATTATAATTGTGATGAAAATTACTCTTCTTTACGTTAGACTCAAAATTGTTTGCTAAATTGTGGCCAAGAAGTATGATTACTTTCATCTACGTGACTTGCATTATCCAAAGACATTCACAACTCCACCCCAAACTTTATCAGCTCATAGCACTTTGTTTACTTTAATCCGGTTTGGATAAACCACCTGAGATTGATCTCAGGATTGAACGTTCTCTACATATAATGATTTCTATACAGAGAGAGCTATACAGAGAGAAACTTAATTGAATATTGTTTACTTAGCCTTCAAAGATTTGTTGAAGCCTTTATGGGTGTCTTATCTTTCATACCTCTTACAAAAGCCGTCACCTATGAACAACTAATAATGACTTACGGAGTTATGAGAGACAGGCTCAGAAAATATACACATCTTTAATTGACACAAGATGATTTTCCGCACGGTCGTGCGGGATAATATGTGATGTCATTACAAATTTAAATATCTATTTGTAAGAAATAAAGTATTATCCGAAAGCAAAAAAACGTTAAAGAAAAACACATGATTTATATTATCTTTCTATTTCGCTAATAATTTATGGTGTATTTTTATAAATCCTCAAATTAGGATATAGATGGTATACATGACATTATACCCTAAGTTGAGATTTATAAACTCAAACTGAAAAATATATGTATGATTATTGTTATAAAATTATTTTATTACGTGACACTATAAACCAAAACAAAAAAATATATATATACAGTTTTAATATTGTTATAGAAATTAATTTATAACGTGACATGGGATTTATAAACTAAAGCTGAAAAATATACAATATGATTATTGTTATAAAAATTACTATATTACATGACATTATACCCTAATTTGGGATTTATAAATCCAAACCGAAAATATACAGTAGGATTATTATTATAAAATTATTTTCAAATATACCCTAATTTTATGATAATGTTTCTTAGGTGGTGCCCCATGCTAAAGCGCATGGATACTTATTTAAAATTAGTTGAGCTTTAAACTTTTTAACATCAGACAAATATTCAACTTAATCATAACCAAAGTAAATAACGACATAAAAAAACAAAAACCAAAAGTTTTTCAACCAAACCTAGTGCATAACATTCGTTTTTAAGAAAATTTCTCCCATCAATTGTTAGGATTTCTTCAAAAATCTTAGGACCTCTCACGATATTGAACAATATTGTTAGATAGTAAATTTCTCCACACACACTTGGCACGAAAGTGATACGACCAATCAACATGTCAAATTCCATTCTAATTTATTTGGGAAATCAGGATACATGAGTTTCTTAACCGCGTGAAACCACATCACCTTGAATATTTTGAAAGATATGGTAAAAATTGATACTGTAAATTAACAAATAAACAACTCTAAAGCACGGAGATAAGGGAGAGTTTCAAAAATACCATTTTTGGTGTAATTTTTTTTTCAAAAGTACAATTTTTTGTTTACATTTTTAAAAAGTAAGTTACCTTTTAAATCTTTTTAAAATGTCTTATAATGTTTTTTTGGGTTTTCGGGTTTAGGATCTTGGGTTTAGGGTAAAAACATTAAACTCTAAAATCCTAAACACCAAAAAAAAAATTATTCATAATAACTAAAATCTAAACCCTAAAACCTTACATCTTAAACCCAAGTAACAGTAAACCCTAACCCCATAAGGTTTTAACCCTAAACCATGAAACCTTAAATGAACCTTAAATCCTAAAACACTATTTTTTTTTTTTTACATTTTTAAGAGTAAATTACCACTTTAAATATTTTAAAAATGTCTTATGATGTTTTTTGGGTTTTAGGGTTTAGGGTTTTAACCCTAAACCGTAAAATCATAAACACCAAAAGGATCTTTATTCAAAAATCACGAAAATCTAAGCCCTAAAACCTAAATCTTAAACACAAATAACACTAAACCCTAACCATATAATGTTTTAACCTTAAACTCTAAAACCATGGTTCCCTAAACAAACTCTAAATCCTAAGAAGTGGGAGATTGATAAAACTTGGGCGACTCTCACAGTGGGATACTGATAAATCGAGCTCGGAGTCTTAGTAGATTTTTTGTAACGAAAAAGGGAAGAGGAGATGTCAACATTTTTATTTATATGTTTTTTATAAATATTTAATGATTATAGGTTATTTATTGTTATAGTTATCGTATGTTAGACATGGTTAATACTATTTTTTCTCTAGGGACCATACGGTATGCGGAAATTAACAAAAAAAACACAGTGAATCCCCCCGTGGAGAATCGGAATAATTCATGACTTTAGTTTTTTATTTCTTTTTTATATGATTTTATATTCAAAACACTTTAATTTTAAAAGAATTTTCGCCAAATAACAACATATGCAAAAAGATGATATAAGTAAGCAAGTAATGTTCTCTAGTAAATAACTATTTTTATTGCTAATGAGTATACTTTTGTTTTTTTTTAACCTTTTATAACTTTGATGAGTATACTTTCATTTTTTATCATTATGCGCCGTAGAGAAATTAAAATGGCTTTAAAGCGGGTTCAACAAAATGGTTATTCAATTAAAATATTTTATTTATTAACAACCTATGCATAAATTAACAAATAAACACAGTGATTCTCCGCACGGGGAATTTGAATAATTCATGACTTTAGCAGATGATTTTTATCCTTTTGTTGTGAACCAATTTTTTTTTAAATAACTAAAATTACTGAATGGTGTAAGGATAAATAGGATGGTGGGCTTGGTTTTATCATATTGATGACTTCAACACGACTTTGTTAGCAAAGTAATTGCGGAGATTAATCAATCACCCTACTTATTTCTTCCCGCGAGTTTTTAAAGGGCGATATTTCTAGAAGTCTCACCCTCTAGATTTGATTAAGGTTTCCAACCCATCCTATGGATGGGAAGTATAATCTCGGCTCGACCCTTGGTTAAAGCCGGATCGATTATACGAGTTGAGTTTGGGAACTTGGTTTATGTTTGGAATGATCCTTGGATTTCTTATCGTACACCAAGACCAGCGGTTTGTACATGGATAAATTATTATCACAACCTCATAGTCAACCATTTTACTGATCCTCGCACACACACTTGGAAACATGATCTCTTAAATGCGATAATGGTACCAGAATACATTCCCTTAATTCGTGGTATCCCGGTCAGCCTTTCCTTCAAGCCTGATATGCTTCTATGGAATTATATGAAGTTTGGAATCTATACAGTTATATCAGGTTATCAGCTCCTCTCAAAAGGGGTGATATCTCAGCATGGGGACCATACCTTAGGACCACATAATTAGGAACTACAAGCCTTCGCCTGAAAATTAAAATGTCCACCTAAACTGAAGCATTTTGTTAACCTTGCGGCTTCATGGACGAGAGATCCCTTGTGATGGCACTTGTCCTTGCTGTAAAACGGAATAGGAAACTATTAATCATGCGCTTTTTGAATGTCCGCCCTCTATCCAGATATGGGCCCTAATAAAGACACCATCCCCTACAAGAATCTTTCGGCATTTTTGGTTTTCACTACTTTTATTATTTATTCTGGCGCATCCAGTCAGATGTTATCGATGAACTTTTCCTTGGATACTTTTGTATATTTGGAAAACACGGAATGATAAGGTATTCAATGATATTGATCGGGATCCCCATGATGTTGTCCAATTGGCAGAAATGGAGGCTCTCTCTTGGGAGGGTGCCCAGATGGCTAATCAAAGCGGGTCCACAACTCCCACTTTGTCCTCCGAATTCTTACATTGCTGCTTCTTTGACGGCTCCTGGACCACTGCCCACACCCTCTCTGGACTTGGTTGGTTCCACGACGACCCCTCCATTGGTGTACGTATTGGGGGGGGGGGGCTCAAAATGTTCGATGAAGCCTTTCACCCCTACATGCAGAAGCCGAGGCTTTCCTTTGGGATATGGTGAGTATGCTCGATCTCCACAAGTTTGATGTGAATTTTGCTACAAATTCTCTGGAGTTAGTTAAGATGGTGACTACCCCGACTGACTGGCCGGCTTTCTCGACGTACTTGGATGATATCATGCGCTTGAAGAGTTCTTTCTCTTGTTTTTATTTAGCTTATGTACGCCGTAGTTGCAATACCACAACGGATGCCTTAGCACGTAATGTCTGGTTTTTCTCGCAAGATGTCAGCTATGTTAGTGATGTACCATCGGTTTGATTTTTCCACCCGGCTTGATTTTATATAAATGTTGTAGAGAAAAAAAAGAAAAAAAAATAAAATGTCACAGAATTCTCTACGAAGTCAGATAATTCCAGGCAATGCAAGGCTTGGTTGGCTTTGGGTTTGTATGGCCTGTTTGAAACTAGTGACAAAGTTTTAAGACACCAAATTTAGCTATCTTTGGATATACAATATGTGTAAATACTTTGCATGTTAGGGGGATTATTGGGAAACGGATTATTAAAAATTTGTAGAATCAGTTGTTATTGGTTCATGGATTATTTAAATTCTTTGTAAAATCATTTGTTATTGGTTCTGTAATTTGTAAATTCCACTTAAAATCTCTTGTTATTGGAAAATTTAGTAATTATTGATTCTCTAATTATTTTAAAAATCTAATGTTATTAAAACTTGAATTCGCTATCAATTTACTCATAAAACACTTTGAGAATACTATAGATGTACATAAGATTTTAGAAATTCACAACTTAAAAAAAAAAACACATATATCAACGTAAGTTAAGGGAGGGGGGGAGGTTATTGGGAGCTTTATTGGGATTTAATCACATATACCTATTTTTTTATACTATTAAACACATATACCCATCTTCCTCCTTTTAATCATTTTCTTGTAAAAAGTTTAAAATATCCCTATTTAAATATTAACTATTTACGAGTTTAGGATCTAGGATTTAGGGGGGTTATTGGGAGCTTTATTGGGGTTTAATCACATATACCTGTTTTTATATACTATTAAACACATATACCCATGGCCATCTTCCTCCTTTTAATCATTTTCTTGTAAAAAGTTTAAAATACCCCTATTTAAATATTAACTATTTACGGGTTTAGGATCTAGAATTTAGGGTTTAAACCCTAAAACCTAAAATCCTAAACCCGAAAAAATCTTCCCACCCCCTAATAAACCTTAATTCCCTAAAATGTAAACTCTAAATCCTACCAATTAAACACTAATAGTTATTAAAATTTAAGCCCTAAGTTTATATGGGTTTAACCCTAAATCCTAAACCCTAAGTAAATCATAAACTCTATAATTTTACTAAACCCTAAACCCTAAATATTAAAATTCTAAACCCTAGCAAATATATCATTTATAATAAAAAATAGCTTTGATAAATGAAGGGTATAATGGAATTAAAATAAAAAGGATGGGTGTATGTGATTTAAAAAAATGGTGTGGTTATATGTGGTTATGAGTATGTAAAGTTAGGTATATTTGTTATTCTCTGAGTTTTATTTGTAAAGAGTTTGTGGATTTGAAAAATCTAGAGATTTTAAAAGTTTTCAAGATTTGTAAGGATTTTTAAAATTATGTTTTTGTTATGGAAAAGAATATGAGAGGTATCTTTATTCCTTTGGGGAGGCAAACCTTATATAGGATACAAGGTTTAGGGTTTAGGTTTAACCCTTTAATGGGCTTAGACTAATGGACTTATAATGGGCATCCATTAATATGGGTTCATAACACTCCCCTTGGATGACCATTATTACATAACATTAACCCTTTATGCGCGTAAGATGTTACCTCATTAAAACCCTTACCATGAAA
Source organism: Aurinia saxatilis (assembly GCA_900406295.1). NCBI lineage: Eukaryota > Viridiplantae > Streptophyta > Magnoliopsida > Brassicales > Brassicaceae > Aurinia > Aurinia saxatilis. The sequence goes on from OVAP01000713.1 coordinate 30,391, forward strand.
AACCATTTGGAAAAACCATGGTTAAGGGAAAAAGAGTGCAACACGCTTTTACTCCCCCTCATGAGGACATGACTTTGGACCTTCAGTTTTATTCCTCCTCACGAGTACATGACTTTGGATCTTTGAGACGGCGTAGTACAATATGATGAAATAACTTCTTGAAAATGTTCCCTAGAAGCGTCTTGGTAAGTAAGTCTTCTCCACTTGAACGAGTTTGTAATATCACCAATCTTCTTCTGTCGGTCTTCTTTATGCATCATCATTATTTTGGGCATTTGATGAATTTCATATGCTATTTGTAACTATATCATTCTCCGTAGGTGTCTATCAATAGCATGTTTTGTTGCCTCGTTAAAACCTTGTCATGGAAAAAACCCAATGGGATAAAAACCATGAGAAGGAAAAAGAGTACAACCATGCTCATCATCATATGTATTCCTCCCCCTCGGAAGCATCTTCTTCNTTTGATGAACAAAATTTTATGATTGTCATATATTCTCTCCACTGACATCTAGTCCATACCATCTCTGTTGCACAAAAGATCTTTTATAGCACTTTAACTTCCGGTTCTTTTGCATAGA
>OVAP01000714.1:0-29535 GCA_900406295.1 Aurinia saxatilis
TTGTTATTGAGTTGTGTAAATTAAACGATCGAATCGATCGTTTATATAGAAGAAAAACAGATGTTACTGTGTTTGCATAGTGACAATAGGGTCCACTTTTATAATAATAAATAACAAAGCAGACGCGTTTGTTTGTTGAGCCGTAATTGCTGACTTCTAACAAAATTGACGTTTTACTTCGGTGCATTTTTTGTTCTAGACTCCGGACTCATTTTCCATATTGAGAGTTGTTTGAGCTTCAAACACATTTTCTGACATATAAAACAATGGTCTTTTTGTATGCACATTTTTATAGGATTCTTATTATTAATAAATTCAAAATCAGTGTAACTCAGAACAGAAGCCATTGTTATGTTTATTCTCTTTAATATATTTTTTGCTTATTCAGTGTTCACAATGAAATAAACAAGATTATATGTTTCATGTTCTTCTTATATCTGAACAAACTAGAAACTAACAAAATTTGAGAAGATTATGATAGTAACCGAAGTTTAAAAAAAAAATCAGTTTATGCAGTTCATGCTTATTATCTGTTGGACGATATTATGATACAAATCATAAGGATGCACATTTCGTAGACGATGCTTTACATGAAAGAAGTTAAGACATGGTAAATTTTTGAAGACCAGATCCTTCATATTATAATGCAGACATATTCTCAACACCAACTCCTTCAACAATCTTAACATGTCAATGAGAAATGGACTTGTGTAAATGACTAAGAGGCCCAAACCAGGCCCATGATGACGTGGTCGTCTCCTGTTATTAACGAGCAACGTTGTTCTCTTCCACTCATCTGAAAACCCAAAAAAAAACAAAAGAAAAATAATTCAGAGCAGCGAGATATCATATCCATCTCTCTCTCTCTCCCTCCAGATTTCAGATTTCAGATTTCAGATTTCAGATCCGATCATGTCTACTTTTAGCGGCGATGAAACTGCTCCTTTCTTCGGCTTCCTCGGCGCTGCTGCCGCCCTCGTCTTCTCCTGTAATCATCTTCTTCTCTCTCGGATTCCTTTTCTTTTGATCTGTTTCGTTCTTCGTCATCTTCCTGATTTCTGGGAACTAAATGTTTGAGATTTTTGTCTATGTGTATGATCGCACTGTAGATCGCGTTTCTAATTTGATTGGAGGATGAGTCTTTTAGCTTATATACGTATCTAGAAATTAAGGAATTTGTGATATGATTTAGCATTTGACCTTAGGTAATCTGATTGTGCAATGCTTATCAATCACTATTGCATTTTCTAGTTTAGTCAAAATTCCTATTTGGCTGTAAATCTGACTTGAGATGAGATGAGATTCGTTGTGCATCTTGTAGTTTAGTCAATTCGATTTTCATTTCGTTGTGCTTTATTGATCACATGATTCACATAGTTCGAATGATCTGTTTGGATCCAGGATTAGTTTATCTTTTTAATTTAGCAATGCTTTTCAATCTCCATATGTTGTGTATATTACTCAATTTTGGTTCTGTTCGATTTGGTTTCGTTGTGCTTTCGAGATTTGAAATCTATTTGCTGGTTTAATGATCATAAGAAACGTGTTGTTCGAATGATCTTGTGGGATCTAGTATGGAAATGAGATTTAATTTTCTGATTTTTCATTTGGATGGTTAAGGTATGGGAGCTGCGTATGGAACTGCAAAGAGTGGTGTTGGTGTGGCTTCCATGGGAGTTATGAGACCTGAGTTAGTCATGAAATCCATTGTTCCAGTTGTTATGGCTGGAGTGTTGGGTATTTACGGATTGATTATTGCTGTCATCATCAGTACCGGGATTAACCCCAAGGCTAAGTCTTACTACCTTTTCGATGGATACGCACATCTTTCCTCTGGTCTTGCTTGTGGTCTTGCTGGTCTTTCCGCTGGTATGGCCATTGGTATTGTGGGTGATGCTGGTGTCAGGTTTGTCCCCGTCCTGCAACTGATAAAGCTTCACAAATAAATGCATATATATTACATTGGTGTTTGACTTGTTCATTTGCTATTCATTTTCAGGGCAAATGCTCAGCAGCCTAAGCTTTTCGTCGGAATGATTCTTATCCTTATTTTCGCCGAAGCGCTTGCTCTTTACGGGCTTATTGTTGGAATCATTCTCTCCTCAAGAGCTGGCCAGTCTAGAGCAGAATGAGAAAGTCAACACAAGATTGCTCCAAAGGTATTTCCTTTACTTCTGTGTGCGTTTTGTTTTATCGTTCTTAGTATGTATCATCCTCGGGAACCAAAAAATTTACTGGATTCTTGGAACTTTGTTTCGGAAGCAAAAACCGCCTATCTTCATCCCCTTTTCTCTTGCGGTGGTTGTTCTCCGATGTAGGGATTTTATTGTTTGGTGCTGTAATAAAGAGCTCTGAGGAGCTCGGTATGTTTTTGTATTCTTGTATTGTCATGAGGAAGTTAAATACATTTATTTGTAAAGAAGTTTGCTTTCTGAAACCATCTTTTGAGTCTTATGATGTTACTCTGCCTTATGTCTTGCTCTTCTCTGGTGTTTGTGTTCTTATAGTTTGGTTTATATCTATGTGATATATCTATACTATGAATATTAAAGTGTAAGATTATTTGTGACAATATTTGAGGAAAACAATACTTGATCCTTGAAACACATTTTGAAAAATTGGATTTCTTAACTCCCATTTTTCTATCAAAAAGTTTTCTTGACTGGATTTTGAGATAGAGCTTCTGTAATAAGACCTTTTCCTATATATCATATACTTGTACAGATTTTATATTTTCAGGAATATGCAAAATATTTAAGACATTATCATTTTTGTATAAAGACTAAGGTACACGAGATTTCAATAGAATCATACAGAGGCTATTAGTAAGTATTAAGCACAACTTAAGAGAGATTAGTAATCTAAAACACAGCTTCTACAAGAATGTGCTTCTTCTTAGAACCCAAACCAACAAGATGGTTTAGATAAACTTTTCCTTCCTTAACAGTAGCCGCATTGACTAACCGATGAGCCATACCGGTATCAAACCAACCCGTCACAGAAGCCGTCCGCCATCCATCCGAGCTCTCAACCATTTTCGCAGAAAAGCTAGCACCCGCGACAACAATCTTGGTTGGAGATAACAACTCAAGTCCATCTCCAAACCTCAGTGTACCACCAGTAACCTCAATCACACTCACTTTATCCCCATTGCTTACATCGATTTTGTATAGCAAACCGGATGAAGTATGGACGGCGATAAGGAACCCATCAGGATGATAAACAATACCGTTAAGAGCAACAAGATTATTGTACCACCCAAGTGGACTAAACAGAGAGCTTTTAATAATAGACACAAGCTTCCCATTAACATCCACTTTCCAAATCTTACTACCTTTTGCATCAGTGACGTACGCATTGCCTCGTGCATCAATAGCTACATCGTCTGAACAAGATCTCCCTTTAGTACTAAGCTCCGTGAGGAAGATACGGCGCCACGTGACCAAATCATAAGCCGCTAAACCGCTATATCGACTGCCAAGCAAGTCCGCGACAGCAACTAGTAGACGGTTTCTGTCCCTGTCGATAGCTAGCCCGAGTGAACCGTTTCCGGCTAAGTCAAGATCTTTAACCAAAGTGACTTCTTCCAAAACATCTTTGGAGTTTCTTGGAACAAGCTCTCCGACTCCACCTCCATCCATGAAGGAGACTAGGAACCTTTGGCCTATGTCGTCCCATATAGCACATTCTCGGAGAAAACCGGAACTATGGTAAGAGAAGACATGTGTTGGAGGGTTGGCTTGCTCTAAGGAGATGAGGTAAGAGATAGGAACGGCTGAGATAATGAGGAAGATCGCAGCGGAGAATCGGCAGGAGCAGCAAGATCTCGACATTTTTGAATGAGACAAGACACTAGCTAAAAGATTCAAGAGTGTTTTTTTCTAAGTTGTGATATTTTTTTCTCTTCACCATTTTCATATTGACTTATACAAATATCAACATCGCATTTAAAAGAGTGTAATAACAGCCACACTTTTTGAAAGTTTAATTGTAAGTGTCATAAAATAGGTGTATCGACCCCCTTTTAAACCTTTTTTTTTTTCTCTTTACTGATACACAAAAGTTATCCCTTTTGTATGTAACCACAAAAACACAATAATTATCGGTTATTGTACTAAGAGTATCGAATCCACAAGGACCAATAAATTGCAAACTAAATTAATAAACTCTAAATAAATGCTAAGACGTGAGTTTTAACCTACTAATTATCAATAGTTAACAGACTTGGGGGTTTAAAAACTATTAATAGCGAGATTAGGCTTTTGATACTTCAAATTTTGACTCAAAACAGCAACTAGACGCGTCGAATGTCGATCGACACTGCACGGGAAATTCAGGTACGAACTTAATTCTTAAACATACAATCCACATACCAACTTCCATTGAGAATGCAATCTATGATTAAACCCTAAAAAAACAATTTTTTTTTTTTAAGCATCCTTTATTCATATTCTTCTTCTTCCCCTAAAAGGGACATCATTTCGAATTACACATACAAAAGAAAGTCTGATTATAGATTGTAACATACAAACAATCACCAAAAGAGAAACAAATGTGAAGATGTGTGACCATAGAGTTGAAAAGCTACTGTTGGATGTAGTTGAACCAATGGTGCATATAAGATTCAGTGGACAAAGTGTTGGCCAAAGATATAGGATCTCTGTCCAAAGCCACAAGTTTGGCTCTTAAAAAAATCTGGATATCGTTAACAAGAGCCATAGCCGAGTGTGAAGTGGGTGTATGAAATCTTGTATTGCGCTCTCTCCAAATCGAGTAGGCGACTCCTTGAAGGATTAGTTTGCAGATTACATTGAGCTTGTTGAAAGTAGATGGAGAGTGAATCCAAGGGGCGATGTCCTCAAAGCTTGCTGGTGGATTTAAGGAAGGATGCGAGAAAAAAGCGGACCAAACCTGAATTGTGTAGGTAGAAATGAAGAAGAGATGCCTTGTTGTTTCATCAGAAGTTCCACAAAGCAAGCAATTCTGTGAGACTTTCACACCCCAAGACCGTAACATGTCCCTTGTTGTCAACCTGTCAAGGAAAACCAACCAGAGAAGAAAGGCATGTTTAGGAATTCGTGGAGCAAACCAAACACATTAATGCCAAGCAACTAGAGGAGGGGCTGGATGTAGGGTCTTCCAAGTTAGCCTTGTGGAAAAAGCTGCAGGTGGCCTAGTAGAAGAATTTCTTCAAAGATAAGTATCTGGTGTTGAAGAAGATAGGAGAGGTGGAGTTGGTGGCAAACACTGTTGGAGAAGTCGCATAATCATGTGTCTGCCCCTAGCAACCTTCCACTCTCCGTCTTGAATAGCTTGGCTAACTGTTGACGTAATCGGGAGTCCAGAGACTCTCGGTCCATTAGGCCCTGTTATCTCTAGAAGCGGCCCTAAGTTTGTCCAATCATCGTGCCAAAATGATGCCGTAGTTCCCGCATGGACTTGACAAAACAAATACGGTCTAGCTAAAACTCGTAACTTCATTAAACACCTCCAAATTCAACTCCCTGATCTCTGGAAATCTGAGTGCCAGAAGACCTTATTCTTGATTACCTGAGCCAGAATCCATGCCACCAAAAACAAACCATTACCTGAGAAAATTAACCAAATGAGCTTTAAACCAAACACATGATTCAGATCTTGCAGCTTCTTCAAGCCCAACCCTCCTGATTCCTTAGAAGTACAACATTTGTCCCATGCCACTTTGGCCTCTCTGGCGGAAGTGGAAGCTCCATTCCATAAAAAGGAGTTACAGATCTTATCCAGAGACCGTAAACAACCTTTAGGTAGAGGGAAAATGGCCGTCCAAAAGTTGATTATTCCGAATATAACCGATTGCAGCAATTAAAGTTTTCCAGCGAAAGATAACCGTTTTACCGTCCATGAAGATATGCGAGCTCTGATCTTGTCTAACAATGGCTGATAGTCATTCGGAGTGGGCTTGCGAGGCAGCAGCGGGAGTCCAAGATACCGTACGGATAGTGATCCCTGTGTTAGGCCAAACTTCCCGGCTAGGACCCTTGCAACCATCGACTTATTTCCATCTAAAAAGACAAGTTTTTGTCTTGCTGACCGCCAAGCCTGAAGCTACTTCGAAAGAAGTAAAGATGTCTAGAATAGCCTTCAAGGAACTTTCTGAACCATCAAAGAAGACTAGCACGTCATCAGTGAAGCTCACATGTGTAATCAGTGGATTTAAGCATAGTGGGTGAGGAATAAAATCTGATCTTCTTGCTGCCTTATCTAATTTTTTGGACAAAATATCCATGGCCATTATAAACAGCAAGGATGAGATGGGATCGCCTTGGCGAAGGCCTTTCTTCCTCGGGAAATACCCAATCAACTCTCCATTAAAGCAAACCGAATAAGCAGGAGAAGTAAAACATTGTTTCATCCAGTTTATAAAGACCTGAGGCAGCTGAAATGCTTCCAAAATTTGGATGATAAATCCCCAATCCACATTGTCATACGCTTTAGTGATATCAACTTGTAAACAACCCCGAGAGATCGGACCATCTATCTGAAAGTTCACCACTAGCTCAAACGCCAATAAAACGTTTTCACATAAAAGCCTTCCTTGAACAAATCCAACCTGATTCCTTTGAACAACCTCCGAAATTAATAACCTAAGACGGGAGGCCATAATTCTCAAAATAATTTTATAAACCGTGTTACACAAGGAAATTGGTCGATATTCAGACAATGAGGCAGCCCCTTTAACCTTAGAAATTAGTGCAATGATTGTTGCATTCACCTGGCTTGGCATTACCGAACGAACAAAGAAATCTCTGACCGCTGCTATTAGATCATTCCCAACTAGATTCCAGAAGCTGGTAAAAAACTCGGGTGTAAACCCATCCGGGCCGTGTGCTTTGTTTTTTGGCAAAGCAAAAAGCGAGTCCTTTATCTCCTCATCTGTAGGCAGAACTGAAAGTCGTTCACTGAGAGCAGAACTGCATCTGAAAGAGTGTAAAGCTTGGATTTGACTAACGGAATATGGAGTAGTTCTATCCGAAAAAGTTCCCAACAAATAAGTATAATAACGCACAATCATCTCCTTCAAAGCAGTCGCGTCATTGATCATAAAATCGTTTTCATCTGTAAGAAAATGAATATAATTCCTTGACTGATTTGCTTGGACCGATTTGTGAAAGAAACCAGAATTTGAATCTCCCTCTTTAAGCCATCTAATCCTCGATTTCTGCTTTAAAAAAGACTCCTCTGCTGCCGAAAAAACAACCAAGAATCTCTGGCTTCTCTTCCTTCCTGAAAAAGTTCTTGAGCAGGATTAGAGAGGACCAAGTTTTGGACCGTTTGCAGCCTTTCAAAGGCTTCCTTAGCTCTGTTATGTATTCCACTGAAATTATTTTTGTTAATACTTTTACAGCAATCCTTTGCTGAATGCAGCTTCACATACAAATTGTGCATAGGGCAAGCTAGAGAAGAAACTCCTGCCAAGCTTTTTGCATAGGGTTGCCTACTTAAAACCCCCCGTACTATATCGACTAAAGGCGTGAAGAGTGTTGCCTATTTTGCTCTTTGTCTTACTATATCGGCTGCCAAACTCTATATAGTCTATAAATAATAATAGTATTTATGGCTTATAAGAGTGTCTGCGGTGTTTACTTCATAAAAACTAGTGAATAAAGGCAACCAAAACTACATATAAAGTCACAAGGTACATATTATTCATTAAACTTAGTTTCTCACTATTGTCAACTATTCAGTTTCTGGGAAGAATCACTAAAAGATTGTCTATGATCGAGTCTTCGATTAGCCATTTTAGCTCACGGAGGAGAGTGGCTAATTCAAGTCCGTCATCATCCTTGATGGAAGCTTCTATGGAGGAAGCTAAATCTTTTGTCCAATCGGAAAGTTCATGTCGTAAGACAAAGATAAAAATAATACAGGGTGTTACAGCTTTAGTCGATATAATAGAGGGGGTTTTAAGTTGTCAATTGTATTAAGATGTTTTTAATCTTATTAAATCAATCTGCAAACGTGATTTCAAAACGCAAATTATCCGGTTAAGGTCCGGTTCTATTTTAAATGGCTATCTGGAGAGACTAAATGTAGTACATGTGCAATTAGACAAAATCGGAAAGTACATGTGCAATTCGACAAAATCGTAAAGTTCATGTCGTAAGACAAAGAGCAAAATAGTACAGGACTTTATGGCTTTAGTCGACATAGTAGGGGGTTTTTAAGCAGGCAAACTGCAACTTGGATGAGTTGTGAAAAAATTAAAGAACGTAAATCTGTTATTTCTTCTTTACTTTGATCGGGATAGAGTAATGAGACATGGGAAGTGATCTGAGGTTCCCGGAGCATCGAAAAAATTGCAATAAGATAACCAAAGAGGGTCTACGAATTCTCCATTACAAAAACTCTCAAAGATAAAAATAAAACATAAGCTTAAACAATGGTTGTTGAAAAGTATTTATAGGGTCTAGGACGGATTTTAGGTTTATGGAATTAATCATAAAAAATTAGGAAAAATCTTCATCTCGAGATTTAAGGAAAGATTGCGTTTTCTCCGCAGGGTGTCGATTGACACCTCCTCTGTTTCTCGCCATTTTTCTTATTTTGTCTCCTCAAGCTCTATTTTGCTCCATAATTCTTCTAGATCCTTTCCAAGTTCCAAAACTCGTCCATGCACCTAAAATGACTCATTTAGACTCTAATAATAATATATATACTCTAAAATATAGATAATTATATGTTTATTATAATAAAAACCGGTAAAATACGAGATATATCATTTATTGAAAACGGGATGTGTAATTTGTGATTGAGATGTTATAGTTTGAAATGTTTAATTTGTACATTAAAGCAAAGGTACCAAGTTTGGTAACCGGAATAAATGATTTTTATTATGTGTCATATATTTTGTTATGTTAACACTTAACAGATGGGTGATGTGTGATCGTGTTATGTATGTCTATGTCTTAATTACGCTCTGATTTGGTAACATTGTGTAGTAGCGGAATGGCTGAAATTATGTACTTTAAATTTACTGATTCTAGTTTTAAAGTTAGTTAATACAAGTAACGCTTGATAGCAAGTTGATATATATTTTTAAAAATCATTACAGTTTTAAACAACAATTATCCTCGTTTGGTCATCATTCTCACTATGAGAGTCTCAAACATATCTTAGCACTGATCCTGACTATGTTCCACTTCAAGTGAGATGTGCAATTTGGATGATTGGGTCATTGAGCTTAACCAAATTGCATTATCATTCGGATTCTGAATCGAAAATTAATATGTACCCTTCGTGATTAACTAGTATATATATACAACTAGTGTACAATGTTCGCAAAATTAGTGTTTCTCATGTGTATATATAGTCTCTAGGACAACGAATTACAGTGCCAAGATTTTTCAGGCTAAAAAATCCTTCTAGATTTTTGTAATGTCTCACTTTCACAATAAATTTTGTGTATATACATAAATTTATAAACGTGTTCGATTGTTTAAATATTTTGGTTGAAGAGATGGTAGTGGTCATTTAATGCAAGGGCCACAAATCAAAGACCTTGCGACCTTTCCAACCTCTGTTTAGACTCTCTTTACCTTTTGGAGATTTATGAATAAAATTTCCTGATCTATTAAAACTTGTTTATATTTTTTTTTTTTTTTTTTTTGGACTAAAACTTGTTTATATTTAAAACACGTGATCCGGCATGTTAGCAGTTAATTGCAAGTAGTGATATAATAATATAACTGCGATTATGTATGATATTCGGACATGTTCTCAACGTCTTCCGGCTTCGTCAATAGACCACGTTCCACGGGAGATAAATAGGGTTGCGGATTTATTAGCAAAGAAAGCTCATTTTATGGATTCTCCTTATGTATCTTATTGCCTACCACCATTTTGGTTGAACAACGTTATGTATGAATTTTAATCATTGCAATAAAATCATATGTTTTAAAAAAAAAAGGTAGTGTTTAGTCGTATTAACAACCAGAGGTCACAAATGAGAAAGCAGTTCAGTCCAAGTTTTGTTTGTGTATCATATAGTTTGGTAAACACATTAATGATTAGAACATTCCAAATTAAATATAGATAAACGCATAATACTAAAGATAATAGAAGTAATAATATATAAAGAAAACATAAAAAAAAAAAAAAAAAATTTAAAAATCTGTAGAAAAATTAACGAACCGAATTGGACACGGCACGTTAGAATTGATGGTCGATGACTCGATGGTATCAAAGTCATTGGGGGCGTTAGTCTTGATTCCCCAAACCACACGTCACGTAATTAATTAGTGGTTATGTTTAGTTTAGTACGTTGGTCGATTGCAAATTGGAAATTTTATTTTCATAATAACGTCACTCAAGGGCAATATATATAGTACAGATCGACTGCAATAACAATCTTCCAAAAGTCCAAACCAAATATGGCCCCTTAACCAAGTGCCTTTGGTCTAGTGGTAAAGGGGCTCCAGCTGGAGCTTTCGCCCTGGGTTCGAATCCACTTGGCCACCCCGACCGCTGTCTTTACTGTCTTTTCAGCGCGAAAAGGATTCGGGGCCTCGTGGGATTAGTTTTTGGACCTAAAAAGCTTTTGGGATGACCACGGTTATAAAAAAAAAATATATATATATATGGCCCCCTTTTGACAAACAAGTTCCAACCATACAGTACACGTGTCATAATCTGATCCANTCACGGTTATAAAAAAAAAAAATATATATATATATGGCCCCCTTTTGACAAACAAGTTCCAACCNCCACGGTTATAAAAAAAAAATATATATATATATGGCCCCCTTTTGACAAACAAGTTCCAACCATACAGTACACGTGTCATAATCTGATCCATTGAACTGTCAAATGATAAATCTCCTCCATAGATTTTGATATATTCTCGTAACACCATAAACTTAGGAGAGACCTGTAACGTGCACCTGATCTTAGAGTGAGACACCATCAAGAGAGAGTAACCAAACTTAACGGAGGGCATTAAATCGCAAGGGTGACCAAATGGCAGAGTACTTGGTAACTGGAGGAACTAGCTTTATAGGCTCTCATGTTATCAAGTCACTTCTTGAATTGGGTCACTTTGTAAGAACAACTGTTCGAGACCCTGGTATGTCCTTCATTTCCTCAAAATGATTCATTCTCTCATAGTCTCAGGTTTGCTCCAAGAAATTTTGTTTTTAAATTTTTTTTAATTATTTGTAACCTTTTGGTAAAGAAGATGAAGAGAAAGTGGGCTTCTTGTGGGAGCTGAAAGGAGCAAAAGAAAGGTTGAAGATATTCAAAGCCGATCTAACGGTGGAAGGTAGCTTTGATGATGCAGTCAATGGTGTAGATGGAGTCTTTCACATCGCCTCTCGGGTTTCTCCCCATGACAAGAACGATCCGGTCAAAAAACACATTTTTTAATTTAATTTTATACTAATGCAAATCTTTAGTAAAGATCTTGTACAAAGTCTACAGTTGGTTAAAGTTCTTAGAACATATAATTTTAATTCTGATTTTGAAGCACTGTACAAGTTTAGACCCGTAACCTCTTAGTTATTTAAAAAAACAAAAAGCAAAAATCTCACGTTCTGAAATTCTCTAAACTAGCCAATGAAATCACTGATGTTATTGATGCTTTTTCTCAGGAGGAGTTAGATCCTGATGTTAGTGGAACATTGAATTTGATGAACTCTTGTGAAAAATCAAGGAACACTGTGAAAAGGATTGTTCTCACATCTTCTTCCACCTCAATTCGGTTCCGTTTTGACGCCACACAAGTCTCTCCCCTCAACGAATCGCATTGGACTGATCCTGACTACTGCAAACACTTCAAAGTAAGAAGAAACTGTTACATCAAAGTTCTTGCCAAATTCGTTGTCTTATTGATGAATGTATGTAGATATGGTATGCTTATGCAAAGACTTTAGGAGAGAAAGAAGCTTGGAAGATTGCAGCTGAGAAGCAGCTAAATTTAGTGGTTGTAATTCCTTCCTTTTGTATTGGTCCAATACTTAGTCCAAAACCCACAAGCACGCCTCTAATTTTCATGTCCATTCTCAAAGGTTAGAGAATCTTGATCACTTAAAAAAAATATACACAGAGTTCCAAGCTGATCTTGTTTTAAAACTAGGGGCGCGTGGAACATATCCGAATTTCAGGGGAGGGTTTGTGCACATAGACGATGTAGTTGCTGCACAAATCTTAGCAATGGAAGAGCCTAAAGCATCAGGAAGGATCATATGTTCGAGTTCGGTGGCTCATTGGTCAGAGATCATTGATATGCTAAGAACTAAATACCCATCATACCCATTTGAGACCAAGTAGTAGTCTATCCTCTGCTTTACTCCCAAGTCTATATATATATACTCTCTACATTAAGTCATGTTTCAGGTGTGGAAGTGAACAAGGGAGGGACATGCCTCATAGCCTTGACACAACAAAGATAAGTGAACTTGGTTTTGCCTCCTTCAAGTCACTAGCTGAGATGTTCGATGATTGTATCAAGTGTTTCCAAGACAAGAGTCTAATATGAACACATTTATCTGGAATAAAACCAATCAAGCTTAAATGTTTATCTGTTGAACAGATTTTTTTCTCGCATTTTGATCAGTCTTCAAGTTCAAATGTATCCAAACATCTGAAATTTTATATGGTTTTGTGTCTCGTTCAGTTCGTTAGGTTGATAGGTGTTGGTTTTACTCTAATTGGAGACGATTTTTCCAACGTTAATAACTTGCATGTACTGATGTACACAAAATAATTCTTATCTTTACTGAGATAGGTGTTGGTTCTGATGAAAATTTTGTACTGGAGGCATCAAGGAAACAGTATGGAATTAAACGAGTTCACACCATTATTTATGTTGGTCATCCATTTCTAATGAATACATTTGCTTGGGCCGTCATTTATTTATGTATCAAAACTTTGGCCCATTACTTTGTGTAACGTCACACGTCAATTGTACTGGATTTTGCTCAACCAGTAAATTGCTCTTTTTTGGTAGTTAAATCAAATCTTTTGTGTTCCATGTTCATGAGTTTAGTACGTTTTATGTTTTATTATTTTTACAGTATTTACTGTGACATGCCCTAATTTGTTATGTGCGATGCAACATCTTCGACATTGAATGTCCCTTGTTATTCCTCTTCGCCTCAAAATGGTACCAACAGCCATGCTTGAGAAGACATCCGCCATTGGTGCAGTTTGCAAGCTCTTTTTAAGTGTAATCACCGAATCTAAGGATTTTTTTTTTTTTTTGTATGATCGTGAATCGTGTTTAAAATAGTGAGACAATGATCATTCGTAATTTTGAAAAAAAAACTCAAATTTCATGTGTATCAGTCCACTAAGTTTAAGAATTTTTATATTTTTGTAATGTTCTTTTACGGTGTCCAAAGTATTAAAACATTGATATCATTTGGTAATTTTAGAAAAAAAATATTCAATTCTCATGTGTATTAACCTATCGAATTTAAGGATTTTTTACCTTTTTTTTTATATGACAATCTTATGGTGTCCAAAATATTAAAACATTGATATTATTTGATCATTTTGAAAAAAATACTCAACTTTCTTATGTACTAACCAACAAAATCTAAAAAGATTCAAAATTAATTTTGTATCATCTCGAACAATATCTAAAATATTTAAAATGTGAAATGTGCGATTTGGATAATGAGAGTGGAAGACCTCAAAGCTTAACCAAATTGTTTTTTTTTTCTTGGTCGAGAACCAAATTGTATTATCATTTGGATTCTGAATCCAAAAATAAATAAATACATGTACTCTCTGTAATTAACTAACTATATACAAGTAGCGTACAATTTTTTTAGCAAAATTAGTACGACTCATGTGTTTATACTCTCAAGGGCGACGATTTCTAGTTGGGATACGTCAATTATATGCCAAGATTTTCAAGGTGATATCAATCCTTCTAGATTTTTGTAATGTATCACTTTCACACTAAATTTGTAAATGTATAAACGTGTTTAATTGTTGAAGAGATGGTAGTAGCCATTTAATGCAAGGACCACAAATCGAGACCTTGCTGCCTTTCAAAGTTCTGGTATTACCTTTTGGAGATTTATGAATAAAATTGCTTTGATCTATTGGAACTTGATTATCTTTTAAACACGTGATCCGGCATGTTAGGTGTTGATTGTAGCGGTATGGTAATAATGTAATAACCGAATAGTAACATCAAATTTGGTGTTTAACGTCAAAAAAACAAGAATAACAATATAAACATATTCATTATTTATATGTATATGCCATATAATATTTTCATTCTAATGTGATTATATATTATAGATTCTTTTTTTTTGTTATTGTTATTGCCGTATTTTTTTATTCTTCAACAAATGCGTTGAAAAATCTCAGTAGTTTTTTTTTCCGGTAAACTAAAACCTTAGTAGTTCTAGCAAATCAACCACTGAAATTTTGTTTTTAGCTGAATAAATTTTTTGACAGTTTGTTGACGGACAATCACAAAATTAAAAATGTTTAAATAAAGTTTTATCATCAATTAACAGAATATATAAATCTACAAATATGATATTATCTATTTTAGACCAAAATTTTCACGGTTTTTATTATTAGATTTTTTTCCAAAAGACCTTATACTAATTGGAGTATCTCTTTAACTTATACTACAAAAAAACTAGTTTATTATCACTGCACAAATAGTTGGAAATCATTTGCAAACAGATAATTTTACAACAAAAAAACGACGACACGAAGCAGTCGCTGCAGAGGCGTTGGAAAATGCGGTGGTCGCAAAAAAGTTGGATAATAAGAAATGTTTTGCGACGACAGCCGGTCGCATTTTACAGTGGCAATATTCCTATTTTTTGTAGTGTTATATATTAAACACTACTTTGTCTAACTTCCGATGGACTGTGGTGGATTGATATCCCAATAATCTCCCCTCAAAACAAAGACCACATTAACTTAAGATCTTTCTTGAGGATCCATCGGTTCTCCATATCCACAACTTTGAACCATGACTCTGATGCCAATTAATAGAATTTATAAGTCTACAAACTCTTATTAGTATGATATTGTTTGCTTCAGGCCAAAGTCCTCACAGTTTTTATTATTGGGCTTCTTCCCAAAAAATCTTACACTAATTGGAGTCTCTTTTAACTTATATATTAGACATTACTTTATCTAACTTCCAGTGTTAGATCGATTGGACTGGATTTGTGCAAGAACAAGTGCCATGAGCATACGGCCTAGCATGACTTTGCTTTCTGCCGGAGCTTCATGTGTGTTGCCTCATTCCGATGAGACCATTTTGGTGGATTGATATACCAACATCAATGCATGCAACAAATATTCATCTTTTTTTGCCAACCCAAAAGCTATCGTTGCATTGTCATTCAATTTAACGAGTGAAATTAGTTTGGATCGATTGACAACAACAACAAAAGAAAATTAGTTTGGATGCCATTGATATATTCAGTGACATGATTTAAGACATTATTAAAACAAAAATATCAACACTGTTATCTCTAGCTATTGTTGACTTTTTTTCATTCACCAATCGTTCTAGCTATATTTAACCAATGGTACTACAACTACTAGTGATACCCACTAAGCTAAAAATTAGGTCTTTTGTTGTGCATGATCACTTTTGTAAAAGTATAATAACATTAGTATCACCACAAAATGTAAAAGTTATTATTTCAACGTATAATATAGACGTGGTCGATGCATCATGGGAGTCTTATAAAATTACACAAAAGTGCGGCGAAAAAGACAATAATTTATACGACATGTCCCATTAATTTTATAATTTTTGTTAGGCCACCTTATTAATATTATTATTATTTTGTTTTACTTTTAAAATTGGTTTTGTATATAAAATTGGTCTTTACGTGATGCAGTGGATCAGTCATGAGTGATGCATGACAACTAGTCAAAGTCATGAACAACAACATCAACAACACCGGCGACGGTCATATTTTATAAATACCAATGTGCTGAACTTGAAGTAATTAAGGTATTTTGAAATGTTCATTTTTAAGTTAGCACTATAAATTTGGAGTAAAAATAAGTGTTTAGTCGTAGTAAGTTAGTAACTATAACGTTCCCACTGTTTCTATCCGTAGCACTAGATCCAGTCTAAGGCTAAAGCTCAAAAAACAAAGACTTTAGGTATTCAAATTTGTAATATATTTTTGGAGTAACAATTTTGTAAATTTTTGTTGTAGTCTAATGGTTTGTTTAACACCTATATGCATCAAGGTGTTGGGTTCAAATTTTGTATGGGCATTTTTTTTTTTTTTTGCTTTAGGAATGAATGATGTTAGACCGGCACTGATTGACACTCTATGTCTTCTCACGGTCTATAGCCTCATCCTCGCTAATGGTCAATACGCTAATCTAGAAGACTCAAAAAAATTATTTATTAACTGTGCAGTCATCACTTATCGTTAGATCTTTTTCCGTTTTATCTTCACTCATACTATATCTTGAATCATTTATAGGTAGATCACCCATTTTTAATTACACCAATTCAAACACGTATAGTAATCTTAGAGCTTTTTCTAAACAAATGATAAAGAAAAATAAAAAATAAATGTATTTTTATGATACCGTTACCAAATCAATTTTTTAAAATAATTTCACATGCACCACCATATATAATAAATTGTGTTAATAACAATTAGATATTACAATGAGAAAACAGTTCAATCCAAATGTTGTTTGTGAATTTAACCAACCGAGTTGGACACGGCACGTTAGAATTGATGGTCGATGGTATCAAAGTCCATTGGGGGAGTAGTCTTAATTTGACCATCACAACCACATGGCAATGAATTCTCCAAACCACACGTCACGTTACTAATTAAGAGCTATGTTTAGTAGTTTAGTACGTTGGTCGATTAATAATTTCGATTTACGATCTCAATTAGTAATGTGGTGGATCAATATGAATATCATTAGTTTAAGGAATATATATATATATATATATAGAGAGAGAGATTGGTTTCTTTTGGCAAAACAAAAAGAGGAATAGAATATTAGTATAAGAATAGTGGAATAAGAAAGAGCACTATTTACGATTGCCACAAGATTAGTAGTGAACGTGTGCCCTCCGTGTAAACGGACATTTACCACCCGTCAACGCGTTTTTCTTTTTCCCTTTTTATCCTATTGTTACATATTCCATCCCTTTTGCTTATGTAACTACTACCATTTCTGAATGGGAACAATTTTAAAATTCTTATTTTTGCTTATGTATCCCTTTTGACTGTTAATTTTTTTAAATGCCATTTTTAAAAGTTCTTTTTTATAAACGCTGTTATAAATTTTGTTAAAACAGTGTATACATGTAATAAATTTATATAAACATATACTTTATAATCTATTAATGATTCATATAAATTACTTAATGGAAAATATTATAAATAAGTCCAACGAGTCAATAATAATCATGTTATACCAAAAAAGCGTAATTACAATTCCTTTATCTAATGAAAAAAAAATCCTATGATTTCATCTAAATTAGGAATGCGGATTTTGTCTTGTTATTTATTATTGATAGGAATTCTCTTGTTAATACTTCACCAATCAATTAAAACCTCATATTCATAATAAAGAATTCTATAACTTTACAAAACTATACATTTTTGTAAAATCATATACATTTTTGTAAAATCACATTAAAATGTTTACAAATTGATTTATAATTTTTTAAGAAACTTTATATATGTTGTAGTTTTGAAAATAAATAACGCTAGTGATATTTTAGGAAATGATATCATATATGGTGTTCTTAAAAGTTATCTTTTTATTGTAACACGTTTCGTATATAGATTAACGAATCATTTTCTTCACTACTAAAATATTTTTTATAAATCATTTCCAAAATAATTAATTACTTGATACGATCCTCGTAAGGAAAGTCTTTCAATAAATTAATGAATCGAGAGGTTGCGAGAACAGTGGTGTTGTTCGCGGCGAAGTACGGTGATGATTATAATGGCAGCGAATTTATGTAAGGTTGATAATAAGAGTTGTAGAATAAATAGATCGAATGATACTTTCTAAGGATACGACGACTTCTAAGAATTATCGGTTTGATTTCTATTTTGATAAACTCACAAAACAGAAAAGAAGAGAACTTGGTAAACTCACAAGCTCAGATCAAACAAGAAGAGAAGATTTTTGGTTTTGAAATTTGATGATTTCATTAGATGAAGAACTCGACCAATCTATAGGAAAATAAAAGGGAAATATTCAAAAAGTCAAACATACAACTCTTTTGAAAAGACAAACAATTAAAAAGAGTCAAAACATACAACCCTCCGGGAAAAAAACAAAATGTTTAAAACTAAGTAAATAAAAAGGATATAACATAACGGTGGTTTGAGTTTCAAAAGATAGAATAGAGCATTGGTTTTAATTGGACCGTAGGATTGATAGATGGGCAATGATCGAGTGAGTGATCTTACCTCATTAAAAACCTTCATTGGAAAACTTAGTGGGACAAAACCAAGGCGAGGGAAAAAGAGTATAAGCTCACTCACCTCCCTTTATCAAGTTTCTTCGGCTTGGATCAAAACTATCGTGGCTTGATAAGTATCCGAGTGAAGTTGGTTTACAAGTTTGGATATACAAGAGTAATTCAATAGTTTGGTTAAATTTATTAAACTTGGTTCGAGTCATAGGATCCGTGGGTACGTGTAGAACATCTATAGCTTCCTCGAATATAAGCTGCTCTATATTCTTTTTAGCTCATTGCTCGGTACTAGGCATAATCACATCATTAAATGAAAAAAAGAAGATGGAGTAATAATCAATGATCAATTTGTGTTTGTTAAAAGGTGAGTTAAATTTAACTATGGTGGTGATTAAAAAAATATATATGTGAAATTTGTTTTTTCGCAATTTCAAAAAGAAAAATTATTGCTATCGGCTATTTAACAAAAAACCCCCCAGATATCTGTATATTTCGATCTAGAACTTTTTTGGGGTTAACAGAAATGTTTGTATGGTTTATTGTGTGTTTCAAATATATAGATTTAATTATTGTGGAAACACCAAATGTTGGAAAGTAGATAGACAGGTGTTACATAAAAAGGTGATCGATGTCAACATTGATCTTTCAACATTCAAGTGACTCATAATTAATAGGTTCAAGAAGAACAAATGAAACTTTTGTGGTTGTCTGTTTAGTTCTAGGCGCATTATGAATGTCTTTCAGAGTTCTCAGTAAGAGTCTAAGAGAATTGACCACTCTTTTTTTTTCCAATAAAGATATCTATATATTTTTCAAATGGAGTTTATGGAGAAGTATTAAGGGTGCTACAGTAGGTTTGGATACTAAATTTGATAGGAAATATTATGTATATATGTTACATTAGTTATGTTTTGTCACCACATTAGTTATGTTTAGTTGCTAAAATTGATGGCTCCTATTTACAAAAGAATATATACAACGTCATTCTTTAGTAATTTGTACGCCGAATATTTTGAACTCCCATAAAAATATCAGTATCGCAGTTTGTGTGTGTTTTTGGTCTCATAAAAGTTTTAGTCAAACGAGAAAAATGGTTCAATCATCGAAACACATATAATATCATAACCAAAAGGTAGGGTACTACAAATGATTTGTTGAATGCAAAAAATAAACGTTATAAAATAACAAAAAAAATATAAATTTAAGGGTTAGGATTGTGCCACATATAACATTTTGGTTATTTTTCCTAAAATTTATTCAGTAAACCAAAAAAAACCAACACAAACCAAATAAGATTGGTACGAATAATCATTAGTAACACTTGCTGCTATCTTCCAAACTATTTGGTTAGCTTTAGATACTGAAGAACTCACTTCCCAACAAGAGATATGCAATAACCGTAAATGAAAATTATTGAAGATATTATGAAGAGAAAAACTAATATTGGAATTTATTTTGTGCTTAATAATAATGTATTTATCATAAATTTACAAAATAATTCTTCTTAATGTTCAAATTTGTTATTTTCTCAAAAAGTTTGGTTGTTTAATTTTTTTTTTTGTTGAAATCGTAAACTGAATAACAAATAATATGAATCAAAAATGATTTCTTTCTCTAAAGTTCTCTCCAAATCTAGATCTCAAAGATTTCGAGTTGTCTCCACCGGTATCCGGCTTCGCCGGCACTGTTCGTGTCTCTTTGTAAATACTTAGCTTAATTTTGTTTTCTTTCATGCTTTTCTATGTTGTAGTTTAAGCTCCGATCTTTCGGTTTTGTATCTCGGGTTGATCCGGCCTAAAATCTGATTTATTCGGTTTTTGTTTACTCATCTCCTGTTCTTATCCTGCTCTTTCAATATATTGGGAAGAGATGATTCCGGGTAACAAGTCCTTTTCTCATCTTTGCTTGATCTTTAATCTGTGGATCTATGGTGAGTAAATCTTAACCTGATTTGTTAATCGAGGGTTAAGTATCACACAAAGATAAAACTTCAAGTTTTTTAGTTGACTCATTTCAGTTGGTGTTGATTTAGAAGTTTGTCAAGTTGTATAAATTTTTTTAAGAGTTTTTTGTCTGAATTAGCTAAGGCTTAATCCAAGATATTTCGAGAACTATTTTCGGCGATTTAAAGGAGGTGGTGCAGAGAAGTTGAGCGGCAGACTTAATGCTTTCAGTGTTTTGAAAAGATGAAGCTCTAGTATTTTTGAAGACCGATATATAGCTCTTACTTTTCTCAGAAAGTTTTACAAATTTTGTTGTTAATAATTTCTTTTGAGCTTATCTGTTCAACTTAAATTTGCATAATCAAAGTACGTAAAGTTTGGGTTTGACGTAAACTTTTTTGTTATAAAAATTTTTTTGTTATAAAAATTATGGCGGAGAAAAAAAAGAAAAGAATAACAAATAATGTGAAAACAAAAATTTGAATCAAGTAAACAATAGAACATTTTAATTTCATAATAAATGTCACTCAACGCCAATATAATACAGACTACAATGACGACATATATACACAATCTTCCAAAAATATATGGCCCCCTTCATCTTTTTAGAGTATGGTAAATTTAATTAAAAACAAGTTTTCAACCATACAATACACGTGGCAAATTTTGATCCATTGAACTGTAAAACCATAAATCTCCTCCATAGATTTTTTTTAATATATTCGCGTTACACCATACAGTGATACAGAGATAGAGAGATCTGTAACTTGCACGAGTAAAGGCTCGAGCGGCGGAATATACTTTTAACCTAAAAAGAGCAAAACCTAAAAGAAGAAGCAGAGACGAAACAACATAACTCAACAACTACTCCACGACCACGTAAGACTGCCACACGGCGGCTTCTAGCTTGAGTGTTCGTGACCAAAACAGAATCTTATTCTTATTTCTCTGGTCAATTTTATTGCCTGATTCTTTTTCTTTTCTTTCTTATTCTAGTGATTTAAAAAGGAAAGTACATATATATTTTAACCTGCTATGTGTTTTGTTTTAAGTGAGTTGTATTAATTGATAACATGGAGATTTGTCTGAAAAAAGAAGTGTCGGAAAGTAAAAAAAGTCATGGTGCATTGGTACATGGACTACCCAATTATTGGGCATGTGGCTCACCTTCCACACAGTACAAAGGACCAACGGTCCGATCTATCTCCGGACTCAGGAGATTTGGATTTGTAAACTAAAAGCTTTTATAAACAAATAAAAAGAATCATAAAAAGATTTCTTTTTTTGTTGAGTAAAAAAATCCTAAAAACAAATTCAAAATTGTTTTTACTTCTTTGTCTAGTATATATCTAAATTAATTTCTTATTATTGTAGACAACTTTTATCACAAAACTATTCTTGGGTTGAAATTCTATTAATAGTTAGCTAGTATCATGCAATATTCTTTTCTTTTGACAAATGTTGTCATTAAGGATAGATTATAATAATTCTCTTCAAAAAGAGGAATATTCTCAAATTGATTCCTAACCTGATTATAAAGATAATCACGAACGTATGTTGATACTAATTTAGATTATTTCAGGAAATTTTCAAAAGGACAAATATATTTCAGAAAAATAAGTCGAGGTGTAATGTGAAAATACAAAATGTACTAATAATTCTTTTCTTCTTTTTTAGGAAAGAACCATCATTTTATCGCTGTACGGTAGACTAATTATCCCGTTTTTATTTTTGTATATAAAAAATGTATTTTATTATCTCTGTACAACCGGTTGATTATCCTGCATATTTTTTTTTTAAGAAAAAACAATCCAATTATTTCTTACTCTTTTCCTTTTTACCAAATCATATATATGAAGGTTACAAAAAAAAATCATATATATGAATATTTCTAAGTATAATGTAAAAATGCAAATGGACCAATAGACTAATAGAGAAGAAACACAATTATTTTTACTCTTTTCTTTTTACCAAATCATATATGAATTTCTATCCACATGATTCACGTTCTTATCATATATTTATTGTTTTTTTCCACAGCTGTAGAATTTAAACATTTACGAGATATATAATTAAAAAAAAAACTACGAGACACATTACCAAAAAAAATATGTAAAGTTTCAAAACAAACAATCATTCAAATTGACGCTCCAATGTTACTAAATTTTTGCTTAGATTGAGATTATATACATTAACAACACCTGAAATCTATGACGTAGAACTCTAAAATCTAGGATAAATTATTTTATCATTTCTTTATAAAAAAAAAGTGAAAAAACAATATACATATTAAAATTTAAACATAATAAAAACAGAAAAATACCAAAAAAGGTCATAAATGGGCCCCACGGCCCAAGTCCAACTTGCCTCAGTCGTAACCTTCTCCTGTTCGTTCCTCCATCTTCCTCCTCCCCTATATAAACTCACCAATTCTCTCTTCATCAAAACTCACACACTTCTTCCTCCTCCTCTCCTCTCTCATTCCGTTAAGCCTCCTCCTTTTTTTCCGTCTCCTCCTTTCTTGCATTTCCCACACCAAATACCAAAACACACATTTTGTCTCCCTCTCTTTGCATGGTTGTTGAATCTCAAATTTGTTGTTGTTGATTCCCAGATTTGGAAATTTTTGTTTCTCCTTTTTCTCCCGAATTTACCCTTTTCGAAAACATTTCACCGTGGAGATTCTCGGATCAGGTCGGGTTGCTCGTGGTGGGTTTCACGGCGGCGACAGATTCATCTTCCCTCTTCTTCTGAGGGGGTAGCCGAGGCCCTTTGGCCTCGGCGGTTTCTAAGCCCCTTACCTTCACAAAATCATCAAAGTTTCGATTTTTAAAACAGGGTTTGCTTCAAGATGCCTGCTTTAGCTTGTCTCGATACGACGACGACTCCGTTCGTGCCTTCTGATGTCTTTGCTCCACCGGCCACGTCACCAACCTCCGGTGACACCTCCTGCCGTTGGTCCTCCTCTCTCTCCTCTTCTCTCTACCGGATCGATGGATGGGGAGCTCCTTATTTCGTAGCGAATGCTTCCGGTAACATCTCTGTTCGTCCTCATGGTGTCGAGACTTTACCTCACCAGGATATAGATTTGCTTAAGATTGTTAAGAAGGTGACGGATCCGAAATCCTCTGGAGGGTTAGGTTTACAGCTTCCTTTGATTGTTCGTTTCCCTGACGTGTTGAAGAATCGTCTCGAGTGTCTTCAGTCCGCGTTTGACTACGCGGTTCAGAGCCAAGGGTATGGGAGTCATTACCAAGGTGTGTATCCTGTGAAATGTAATCAAGATCGGTTCGTTGTTGAGGATATTGTCAAGTTTGGATCTGGTTTCCGTTTCGGTTTGGAAGCTGGTTCTAAACCCGAGATTTTGCTTGCTATGAGCTGCTTGTGTAAAGGTAACCCTGAGGCTTTTCTTGTTTGTAATGGGTTTAAAGATGGGGAGTATGTTTCTTTGGCTTTACTTGGGAGGAAGTTGGATTTGAATACTGTTATTGTGCTTGAGCAAGAGGAGGAGCTTGATTTGGTTGTTGATTTGAGTCAGAAGATGAATGTTAGGCCTGTTATTGGGTTGAGGGCTAAGCTTAGGACTAAGCATTCGGGTCATTTCGGTTCCACTTCAGGGGAGAAGGGGAAGTTTGGTTTGACTACTGCTCAGATTGTTCGTGTTGTGAGGAAGCTGAGTCAAGCTGGTATGCTTGACTGTCTCCAGCTTTTGCATTTTCATATTGGCTCTCAGATTCCTTCCACTTCGTTGCTTTCGGATGGCGTTGCTGAGGCTGCTCAGCTTTATTGTGAGCTTGTGCGTCTCGGTGCGAATATGAAGGTGATTGATATTGGTGGTGGGTTGGGGATTGACTATGATGGGTCTAAGTCTGGAGAGACGGATCTCTCGGTTGCTTATACTCTCGAGGAGTATGCTGAAGCTGTTGTGGCTTCTGTTCGGTATGTGTGTGACAGGAGATCGGTGAAGCATCCGGTGATTTGCAGTGAGAGTGGAAGAGCTATTGTTTCTCATCATTCTGTGTTGATCTTTGAAGCTGTTTNCGAGAGTGGAAGAGCGATTGTTTCCCATCATTCCGTGTTGATCTTCGAAGCTGTTTCGACTACTAAACCAGTGGTTCATCAAGCGAATCATGAGGATATTCAGTTCTTGCTTGACGGTGAGGAAGCTCGTGCTGATTACGAGGATCTTTACGCGGCTGTGATGCGTGGTGATCATGAGAGCTGTCTCCTCTATGTGGATCAGCTGAAGCAGAGATGTGTTGAAGNTGAGAGTGGAAGAGCTATTGTTTCTCATCATTCTGTGTTGATCTTTGAAGCTGTTTCTACGACTAAGCCAGTGGTTCATCAAGCGAATCATGAGGATATTCAGTTCTTGCTGGACGGCGAGGAAGCTCGTGCTGATTACGAGGATCTTTACGCGGCTGTGATGCGTGGTGATCATGAGAGCTGTCTCCTCTATGTGGATCAGCTGAAGCAAAGATGTGTTGAAGGTTTCAAAGATGGTGCTCTGAGCATCGAGCAGTTAGCTTCTGTTGACGGGTTGTGCGAATGGGTGTTGAAGGCTATAGGCGCATCGGATCCGGTTCATACTTACAACANGAGATGTGTTGAAGGTTTCAAAGATGGTGCTCTGAGCATCGAGCAGTTAGCTTCTGTTGACGGGTTGTGTGAATGGGTGTTGAAGGCTATAGGCGCATCGGATCCGGTTCATACTTACAACATCAACCTATCAGTTTTCACTTCGATTCCTGACCTCTGGGGGATTGATCAGCTGTTTCCTATAGTTCCAATCCATAAGCTCGATCAAAGGCCCGGGACTCGTGGGATCTTTTCGGATCTAACTTGCGACAGCGATGGGATGATCAACAAGTTCATAGGAGGCGAAACCAGCTTACCATTGCACGAGCTAGACAACAATGGCAGTGGAGGAAGGTACTTTTTGGGTATGTTCCTTGGAGGAGCTTACGAAGAGGCGCTAGGCGGAGTCCACAATCTGTTCGGCGGACCAAGCGTTGTTCGAGTCTCCCAGAGCGATGGACCACATAGCTTTGCAGTGACCCGAGCCGTGTCTGGCCAATCATCAGCTGATGTTCTCCGAGCAATGCAGCACGAGCCCGAGCTAATGTTTCAGACACTAAAGCACCGAGCAGAGGAAATGATGCATACTAAAGGAGGTAGCGACGAAGGTGAAGAAGATGAAGATAACGAGTACAACAATGTCGCTGCCTGTCTCGACCGTTCGTTCCACAACATGCCGTATCTTGCGACTGAGCCGGCATCAGCAAGCAACTCTCTTTCAGCTGCGATCAACAACCTTGGGTTCTACTACTGTGAGGAAGACGACTTCGATTACTGCTCTGCTTGAGAAGAGAGGACGTAATCGTCTTTTATTAGTTTTATCTTTTTAATAAAGTACTCAAAAATAAATATGATGAGATTCATCATTGTTTAAGGTTTTTAATTAGAGGATCCGAATGAATGCAAAATTTACTTTTGTGAAAACCCTTCGGATCTATGTTATTTTATTCATTTTCCCCTTTGAAATGTAGCATTCTGGTTTTATTTTATTAAATATAAGACCACTTTATGAGTTATTATAAAATTCAGAAGATAAATAAATTGACATTTTTAACGAGTCTTTTCTAGTAATTCAAATTCAAATTAAAGTTCTTTCACTACATATAATAAGTATAATTTATAAAAAGTTCTTTAGTGACTATAGAGTGAATGTGACAACAAACGCAAGTTTTATATGGTAGATTCGGACATGTGTAATATGGTTTTGTTTGGTTGTATGTTTGTTGTCTTCTCCATCGCTAGTTTCCAATAGAGTTCGGGGCAATTTTGTGAATTTATACGTTGAGTTGGTGGTAAAAGAGTGAATATGCTCCAAAGAATTAATTAGTATTTGTGATTTGTCTACTTTTGATTATATTTAATTTACGATTTATTTTGTTTCTCAAAGATACGAATTTTAAATTTTTGAAGTGTTAGATAATTTTTGATTACTTGTGAATTTGTTTTAATTTTTTTTAATATATTATCTATATTTATTATGAACTGAAAAATAAAAAATAATAATCGAAAGGATTAAAAACATAGAAAAGAAGATAAATAAATATCAGAGGTTAAAATTCGGAAACTATATTTTATATCTGAAAATGTAATATTAACTGTAAAAGCATTTCACTTAAAACTCTATTATAATCCCTTATGAATATATATATATATATATAGGACTTATTATATCATTTTCATGTACATTTTTTTTCTCTTTTAATACTTTTTCTCTATTAATATATAGATCATAGTGTATATATATATATATAATATTACTAGAATAATAATTGTGGTTTCTTCAATGATGCATTTCCATGGGTTATTTGGTACATGTGAAATATTTGGAATGGCAAGGTCTTCATACTATAGACCATTTGTTCCCTTATAAAAATTCTCAAAGCAGCAAAATGAAGAGAGAATGACAAATATACCCAACTTTATATACCCACTAACCACATATAACCACACCTCTTTTTTTAATCACATATATCCACCCTTTTTTATTTTAATATCATTATACCCTTTATTTACCAAAGCTATTTTTCATTATAAATGATATATTTGTTAGGATTTAGGATTTTAGGATTTAGTAAAATTATAGAGTTTATGATTTACTTAGGGTTTAGGATTTAGGGTTAATCCTTTATAAACTTGGGGCTTAATTTTTAATAACTATTAGGGTTTAATTGTTATGATTTAGGGTTTATATTTTAGGAGGTTATGATTTATTAGGGGTGGGAAGACTTTTTAGGGTTTATGATTTTAGGGTTTAGAGTTTTTAAACCTTAAACCCTAAACCTTAAAACCCCATAAATAGTTATATTTAAATAAGAGTATTTTAGACTTCTTACAAAAAAAATAACTAAAAGGAAGGAATGTGGGTATATGTGATTAGTGAGATAAAAAAAGAGTATATGTGGTTAAGCCCCAAAAATGAAACCGTAGCATAGAATTTTGTCCGAGAAGATAATCAATTCTGGGAAATTATTATGGCGTATGGAACATATTGGTTTATGAGGTTCACTGATAAAAAATGATTTGTTGATGGATTTTGAAAAAAAAATCTGCCAATTTTTCAAAATTTTTATAGCTTTTGTATGTAAAATAACGTTGAAGATTTTATTATGGGATTGAGAAATATGCGCCGAAGTCTCTCTCCACTACATTTGAATTAGAAACCATTATGTGGGTAATGTATGATATGGTCATTTAGCAAAGGATTTCAATGGCTTTCACAACCAACAACATATAACTAATAAAGATAACAATCTCACCGACGGATTGCATGTTTTCTCTATCCATCTAGAAATATATATTCAAGTGTGAGGAATTATTCACTTTCTTTACCATCTCTTATATTCCACACAATTTAAATTCTAAGGTAGACTGTTCAGTTAAATGTGTTAGACTGTTAAACTATGGGGCTAAATGGTAATCGCTGAATGTTGCTAAATTTTGTTGAATGTAGAATGTTGCAGAATTAAAAGATAATTTATTGCGGAATGTTGCTAAATAACTAATAAGTCAAATGGTAACAGTTGCTGAATCTGGCAGAATATTGCTGAATATAGAAGAAATAAATATATATTTATATATGAGTTAGTGTACGAAGAGTTATATAATATAGTTAAATAAATATTTAAATATATATTTTGCTAAATGTAGTTGAATAAATGGTAACCGCGGAATTGCTGAATGTGGCTAAATTCAGCTGAATTTTTTTATGTTACCAGTTACATCCATGTGTTTCTATCATGTAAATTTGTCTCCTCCTATTTAGTTTTATAAGTCGTTTCAATCTATTCATAAGCTGTTGATAAAAGAAAAAGAGTAATTTTTAGTTTGATTTGCCTTGCTTTGAAATGTTTTGGATATCCAGATATTTTTAAATCGGATCAAGATAAATAAAATTAAAACGGATCTGTTAGATAAGATACCCAACCTTATAATCTTACGAATATATATCTCGGAATCAGTTCATCCAAACAAAATAAAATGTAGGGGTTATTCTAAGATGTTTGTATAACTCAAAACTTTGTAATTTTGTCATCGGTATTCAACTCTTTTTAAGAATACTTTGCAAGGACAGTTTGTCAATCACTTACAAAGCTGGCCACTGAGAGTTACAAGATTGACAAAAAGACCTACATCGAAAAATATTTAAATTTCGTTTACAAAGTAGTAGTATTTCATAAAATTTAAACACAAAATATTTAATATATTATATTTGAAATACAATTCAAACTTTGAAATACACAATAGATCATTTGAATCTAATTATGTAAACAATTGTTCATATTTGTGAACATTTTTTTTTTTTATCGGCAAAAAATGTATTATTCAATATGGTTCAATGATTACAAAGTATCAAGAGAGAGTAAAGCTTCTTTAGCTAAACCATCAGTCATATTGTGGCCACCCAACTTTCATGAAATATTATGATTTATTACAATAATGATTCAAGCTGGAATAGTTATCTAAATATCAGCCCCTTCAGTCATGTATACGTGTGACTCATTTAAGAAAATTGATCTCTATCTTTTTTCTTTATACTCATTGACCCTAAAGTAGATGTACCATAATCTTATGTTCCGACTCTTCTCTGCTAACGTTCTATGGAATTATCTTTCTTTCTTCTTTTCCCTTGGATGGCCAGTATTTGTTGTTAGGTTGATTTTAATACAATGATTTGGCGATCCAAAAATGCAAATAAATTTATTAGCATTTATGAGTTTTTCTTGTCTAGTCGTTCTTTATGTTTGTGATAAGGAATTAGCTGGCGATTCGCCGCGTCTTGAACCGGGCCATGTAGGATGTGGTTGTGAGTAAAGAGTGAAACCTGACAAAACACACATGTTCCATATGGTAGATCTTGACATGTATCATGTATGTGTTGTTGTTAATTGTTAACCAATTATGAAATTTTATCACATCTCACCAACCATCTATACCAATGAGTATTTTGAAAAATTAACCCTTATTTCTTTTCAAAATACATTGGTCCTAATACAATGATTTGATAATCCAAAAAGATAAAATTAATTTATTAGCATTTATCTTTGTTAACACTTTTTGATCTGATAC
>OVAP01000715.1:0-30854 GCA_900406295.1 Aurinia saxatilis
TAGCTGTGCTCTTGCGGTTAATACAAAGGGTAAACTTTTGTGTATCAATTGAGTCACGACAAAAAAAAAAAAAAAACATAAACAAGATTGAGAGGGAGATGGGTGTCTCCTCTACTAGTGAAACCCACGTAGAAGCTATCTTCCCCAAAAGCAGCTAGCTAAACGAAGTCAAAATCTAACTTAGTAATTTTTATTTGAGGTAAAAGATAGAATCCATGAAAAAAGTTCAAGAGGAGATTTACTAATTACAGCAAGTAGTGCACAAAGTGTTACCTCAGAGAATAGAGTGCATTCTTATGTGGTTGTCGGCTTCCCTATTTGGTTAAAGGGGATCTGTAAGGAAGAAGAGGTTTAACTTTCATTGGTACTAACTACTTTTTGGTGTACATAGCATTATTTGGAGTTTTGGGCCCCTCTTGCTTAGAGATGGATAGTGTTTTGTGGGTTCAACCCTGCTTTACTTCGTTCTGGGTTCTAGCTAGTATAATATGTTGCAAAAACAGGCTGTCTTCTTGCCTTGTAATACTTTCTGTAATTTCAATGCTTAATATATAATGTTCAGAAGGAAAAAAAAAAGTTCAAGAGGAGACAAGTCTTTAGTCTTAACGAGTGTCAGGCTCATGTTTTGAGGTACATTTGTATTTTTTTCTTTCGGAACATGAAAATTGATTGTGAAAGAATATAAAAGACTCTTCTAACACTTGCAGTGTCCATCTAAACTAAAACCTCACGAGCCTCTCTCTTCCTCTGTTCTATTTCCAATATCTTATCCCTAAGACACTACATTAAATTTGTCAATAACATTTATAGAGTTATCAGCTACTGACATTTCCTCGACGTTCTTCAAGATTTGGTTTCATATTCAAGATCATAAACATCAATGTTGAATTAAACTTGAATATAGCTTGAAGTGCAAGCTATTGAAGAAGAGAAGATTAAGAAAAAGATCATGTTTAGGAGATAGCTAAATATGTTAAAGTAGAAGTTTTCCTTATTGTGTTTTAAGGAAAACTTAGGTTTTCTCTTCCCTATATAAGAGTTGTCAAAGTTGTGGCATACTTTATGAGTTTGTGAGACTGAGAGCTTTAGTTTAGAGTTAGTTTCTAAAGCAATAAAGAGAGTGATTCTTTAAATCAATCTTGAGTCTCTATAGTGTTTAATTCATTAATTGGTATCAGAGCAATATTGAATTAAACATACTAGGTTTACTTGGCGTGAAGAAGAAACTTGCTCACAAAGCAAAGTTCCTTGTCGAAGCTACGTTAAAAGCAATAACGAGCGAGAGAAGTCGTTTCCGTGAAGCTAAACCATGGGGGATTTAGTTACAGTAACCAACAAGTCCAAGGAGTACGGTCCAACGTTTATACAATGCCCAATGCTTAATACCTCCAACTACACGGTTGTGTCCATGCGGATGAAGGCTGCACTCAAGGTACACAAAGTTTGGGAGATCATCGAGCCAGGAGCAGACGATGGTGAAGAGAATGATATGGCTAGAGTTCCTCTCTTCCAATCCATACCAGAAGCGTTAATCCTACAAGTTCAAAACCTTGATTCCTCGAAAGCAGTTTGGGAAGCAATTAAAGCAAGCCATGTGGGAGATGATATGGTGAAAGAGGCTAGACTTCAAAATTTAATGGCAGAGTTTGATAGGATGACGATGAAGGAAAACGATAAAATTGATGATTTTGCTGGCAAACTATCAAAGGTATTCACCAAATCAGGAGCATTGGGAGAAAATATTGAAGAGCCGAAACTTGTTAAGAAGTTTCTTAAGAGTTTACCAAGGAAGAAATACATACATATTGTTGCTGCCCTTGAACAAGTTCTTGACCTTAAGACAACAAGCTTTGAGGACATAGTCGGGAGAATGAAAGCTTATGAGGAGAGAATATGCGAGGAAGAAGAACAACAAGGTGATCAAGGAAAGCTTATGTATGCTAACTCGGACTCACAATATTATCATGAAAATGATGGAACAGGGAGAGGTAGAGGTCAAGGACGGTTCTCTGGATGTGGGAGAGGACGCGGACATTGTGGCAACCAAAATAAGGGAGGTTATAGACAAAAGAGAGACAAGTCCAAGGTGGTGTGTTATTGGTGTGACCAAACATGTCATTATGCATCTAATTGTCCAGACATGTTGCTTAAACTCCAATAATCACAATAGAATGAAGGTGATGATACTCAAGAAGCTGAAAAGTTAATGATCCACTAGGTGATGTATCTCAATGAGAAGAAGGTGAAGTCAAGTGAGTTTGAAGTGCATGGAGATAATGGTTGGTATTTAGACAATGGTGCGTGTAATCACGTCTGGAAATTGTGCTTACTTCTCTAAGATTGATGAGAAATTCACGGGGAAAGTAAGATTCATAGATGATTCTCGCATAGACATAAGAGGAAAAGGTTCAATTCTATTTGTAGGCAAGAATGGCGTACGGAAGGTCTTGGCCGATGTCTATTTCATACCCGGCTTGAGAAGCAACATTATAAGTCTTGGGCAAGCAACATAGTCGGGTTGTAACGTGAGGATGAAGGATGATTCCTTGACGCTACATGATCGAGATGACAAGCTATTGGTGAAAGCAAGCAGATCACAAATCCGACTACACAAAGTTCTTATGGAAGTTGAGAACCAAAGGTGTCCAGAGCTCATGACTTCAAGTGATTCAGCTAAGTGGCATGCGAGGTTGGGACATATTGGCATAGAGACCATGAAGCCGATGCTAAAGAAGGAGCTACTTATTGGCATACCCAATATAAGTCCAACCTTTCCTCAAGAAACTTCATATCATGCCACACAAATACTTGAGCTCATACACGGAGACCTTTGTGGCCCCATTACACCTGCTACAGCTGCACAAAACAGATATATATATATATATATATATATATGTGTGTGTGTGTGTGTGTGTGTGTGTGTGTGTTAATTGATGATCATTATTGCTACATGTGGCCGCTTCTCTTAAAGGGAAAGGACGAAACCTTTGAAAGATTCAAGAAGTTCAAGGCAATAGTTGACCAATAGACGGGGGTAAACATCAAAACCTTTCGAACAGATAGGCGTGGAGAATTTATGTCTCACGAGTTTCAAAGTTTTTGTGATAATTCTGGCATCAAGAGGCACATCACCGCACCTTACTCTCCTCAACAGAACGGAGTAGTTGAAAGACGAAATAGGACACTGTTGGAGATGGCGAGAAGTATCATGAATCATATGAGTGTGCCAAATTACCTATGGGGAGAAGCAGTAAGGCATGCTACCTATCTCATAAATAGAGTAGCAACGAGAACTTGGCTACAGAAACTCCATACAAAGTCTTCAAGAACAAGAAATCGAATGTTGAGCATTTTTGTGTATTCGGGTGTGTTGGTTATGCGAAAGTAGAAATTCCTCAGCGGAAGAAATTGGATGACAGATCACGTGTGTTGGTACATCTAGGAACAGAATCAGGATCACAAGGCTACTGTATGTTGGATCCAACAAACCGCAAGATATAATACTAAGTAGAGTCGTGGTTTTTTATGAAACCAAAAAACTGGAAGTAGAGTAATCATGGAAGAGAAGCTGATGATGATCCAGGTATGTTCAAATTCAGCTTTGGAGAATTTGGAAACAATGGCATTCAAGAGACCGATGGTGCTAGAGAAACAGAGGAGAACATTGATGAGAGTGATAATTTTAACGAAACAGAGAAGAGTGTGGAAGACAACAATGAGGTCATATAGAAGAAGACTTGATTCCTCAAATTGAACATGAGATGGTTGAAGGACAAGAGTAGTGTCAGTCTCCGTTGAGAAAGATCACAAGAGAGAGGAAAAGACCGAATTACTTGGATGATTATGCCGTACTAGCTGAGCTTGAAAGTGAACTATAAGGTTATAAAAAAAAAAAGACTCACTGTGTTGATTATTGCTGGAACCTTATTTTATTTGGACATTAGAAAAACAAAAAAAAAAAGAAAATAAAAGAAAGACATGTCATCATTCTTGGTGCTTACGTGACTGCTTTTCAGAGATGTTTTGAAAATGGTATTCTAAAATATTATATAAGATAACACAACTTTCAGAAATAACATATGCACACTTTAAAAACTTTAATAGTGATTAAAGTTTTTGGAATACTTTTACCCGTTAACTCTTGATGGAATGGTTTATACCCATTAATAAACTATGCAAAAATGTGACAATAATTAAGAACTAATTAAGTATTACACCATCAATTAAAAGACTTTCCGAACCAAATCAAACGATAATGATAGTTATTTGAATTTTGCGTTTATAAATTTTAATGAGGTTGAAACACAAAATTGAGGATTTAATGTTAGTCCAGCTCGAGTTTAAATTGTGCTATCACAAAATAAGACATCAAAAACTGTCTGTTTAAATAAGAAAGATGAACGTGTTTTTTTTTTTTTTTTAGTACATAAGATTTAAAATCAAGGGAAGTGAAGACAACATGAAGGATTCTTCAAGAGTTGGATTTTGTTAAATGCTTAAAGGAACCTTCATTGTACCGGAAGCAGGAGAAGGAGCATCATCTACTTGTACATGTGTATGTGGATGACTTACTTATCACGGGATCTAGCTTAAGCATGATACTTGAGTTCAAGAAAGAGATGTCGGCAAAATTTAATATGAGTGATCTTGGAGGATTAAATTGTTATCTTGGCATCGAGGTACTTAAACAAGATGATGGTATCATGTTAAAGCAAAAAAGATATGCAATTAAGATTCTAAGAGAAGCTAGAGTGGAAGAATGCAACGCAGTACACATAAAATAAGTTTGAGGTTCTAAACCCCTCCCAACAACTCCTAAATAAGAAACACTCCCTTACTTTTAATTTTTGAAATAACATTTTTTAATTATTTTTTATTCCATAAAGAATAAGAACCCCTCCTAAAATGCACCATTGGACATGCTCTAATACTAAGTAGAGTCGTGGTTTTTTATAAAACCAAAAAACTGGAAGTGGGGTAATCATGGAAGAGAAGCTGATGATGATCCAGGTATGTTCAAATTCAGCTTTGGAGAATTTGGAAACAATGGCATTCGAGAGACCGATGGTGCTAGAGAAACAGAGGAGAACATTGATGAGAGTGATAATTTTAACGAAACAGAGAAGAGTGTGGAAGACAACAATGAGGTCATCATAGAAGAAGACTTGATTCCTCAAATTGAACACGAGATGGTTGAAGGACAAGAGTAGCGTTAGTCTCCATTGAGAAAGATCACAAGAGAGAGGAAAAGACCGAGTTACTTGGATGATTATGTCGTACTAGCTGAGCTTGAAAGTGAACTATAAGGTTATATAAAAAAAAAAAAAAAAGACTCATTGTGTTAATTATTGCTGGAACCTTATTTTATTTGGACATTAGAAAAACAAAAAAAATAGAAAATAAAAGAAAGACATGTCATCATTCTTGGTGCTTACGTGACTGCTTTTCAGAGATGTTTTGAAAATGGTATTCTTAAATATTATATAAGATAACACAACTTTCAGAAATAACATATGCACACTTTAAAAACTTTAATAGTGATTAAAGTTTTTGGAATACTTTTACCCGTTAACTCTTGATGGAATGGTTTATACCCATTAATAAACTATGCAAAAATGTGACAATAATTAAGAACTAATTAAATATTACACCATCAATTAAAAGACTTTCCGAACCAAATCAAACAATAATGATAGTTATTTGAATTTTGCGTTTATAAATTTTAATGAGGTTGAAACACAAAATTGAGGATTTAATGTTAGTCCAGCTCAAGTTTAA
The DNA here is from genome assembly GCA_900406295.1 of Aurinia saxatilis. NCBI lineage: Eukaryota > Viridiplantae > Streptophyta > Magnoliopsida > Brassicales > Brassicaceae > Aurinia > Aurinia saxatilis. The sequence continues at coordinate 5,779 of OVAP01000715.1, forward strand.
ATTGTGCTATCACAAAATTAGACATAAAAAATTGTCTGTTTAAATAAGAAAGATGAACGTGTTTTTTTTTTTTTTTTTTTTTTTTTTAANTGAAGGATTCTTCAAGAGTTGGATTTTGTTAAATGCTTAAAGGAACCTTCATTGTACCGGACGCAGGAAAAGGAGCATCATCTACTTGTACATGTGTATGTGGATGACTTACTTGTCACGGGATCTAGCTTAAGCATGATACTTGAGTTCAAGAAAGAGATGTCGGCTAAATTTAATATGAGTGATCTTGGAGGATTAAATTATTATCTTGGCATCGAGATACTTAAACAAGATGATGGTATCATGTTAAAGCAAAAAAGATATGCAATTAAGATTCTAAGAGAAGCTAGAATGGAAGAATACAACGCAGTACACATACCAATGGATTACGGACTGAAGCTATCAAAGGCAAGCAACAAGCAATGTGTTGATGAGAAAGAGTATTAGAGAAACATCGGGTGTCTTCGATACTTACTTCATACTCGGCCAGATCTTTCTTATTATGTGGGACTGTTACACAGATACATGCGAGAGCCAAAGGAGTCTCATGGAGCAGCATTGAAGCAAACTCTAAGGTATTTGAAAGGAACTTTGTCACATGGTCTCATGTTTAAACGTGTGAACAAAACAGAGCTAGTAGGCTATAGTGACAATAATCATAATGTGGATGTGGATGATGACAAAAGTACGATTGGACATATCTTTTACCTTAATGAGTGTCCAATTACTTGGTGTTCAGAAAAGAAAGAAACCGTGGCCGTATCATCTTGTGAGGCAGAATTTATTGCAGCCACGGAAGCAGCAAAGCAGACTATTTGGCTTCAAGAACTTCTTGCTGAGGTCACCGGAAGAACATGTGAGAAGGTGGCAGTTCGGGTCCACAACAAGTCTGCAATAACACTCACTAAGAATCCAATGTTTCATGGACGAAGCAAGCATATACACACGAGGTATCATTTTATACGAGAGTGTGTTGAGAATGAACAAGTAGAGGTCGAGCATGTACCTGGAAACGTGCAAAAGGCAGACATTTGACAAAGGCACTTGGGAGAATACGGTTCAAAGAGTGATATATTGCGTTTTTAACATCTTTTACCTTTGTTTTTTTAGTGTTTTTCGGGTCTCTTTTGGTTTGTTGAGGGTCTTTTCAGGTGAATTATGCATGGGAACATGGATTGAGCCTTGGAGGAGGGATTTAAGTAAAAAAGTGAAGATTTCAGCCAAAAATAAGTTGGATCGATCGATCCCTAAGTCGATCGATCAATCCATGTTCAAAGAAAAGTTGCAGACCATCTGTAGATCGACCTGCACCAGACAGAGCCAAATTTATTCACACTTGTGGATCGATCGATCCGTGTCCGATCGGACTGCTATTTTTGGCAACTTTCAATCATCAGATTGATGAGAAGTTGCCTTATTTTTTGAGATGGTGGACGAAAACCCTTCACTATAAAGCCAATTCTGAGCCCCCACAACAGTTTATGCTAGTTTTTATTCACTATTTTTATATCTAAACACTTTAGTTCCATTGTTCTTCATTTGTTCTTTAGATTTTGTGATTGTCTCTTGGAGATTTCTTGGAGGTTATTCATTTCCCTTCTTCCATTGCATTCCTTACTGTTGATATATGTTCTTGAACCCTTATTTATTTATTTTTATCATTAATAAAGTATTATTCAGTATTTTTATGTTCTTGATTATGTTTTTCTTTATATCTTGTTTTCTTGTTAATTTAGTCATGTGTGAGTAGTTAGCTTGTTAGATCTAGGGAGTTCATGGATTGTTAAGTTAGTAACTGGATGTAAATAGGTAGATGTGTAGAATATTTCCCTTCTAATAATGTCTTAAAGCCTAAACTAGAATTGATCACCTAGTTTTTGTTCATAGGACTCGCTATTAAACGAAAGTGTAGTAGGATTCCTGAAACCTTATTAGGAGAGCAGATTGTCCTTAGACAACAAAAGTTGATGCTAAGGCAAGTTGTGAACTTATCAAATCTACTCTAGTAAAGCTCTCTAGCTAGTTTAAATCCAAATGAAAGTTTAGGCATTTAAGTAGTTAAGAGAATGATTGGTACCACAAAAGTGGACCAATCTAGAATTATATTTGAGTTGGAATTGAGTAGAATTAGAACATGAACAAATATCCAGTTTAGTTTTAGACAATCTATTGATCATCCCTAGGTCTAACATTTTTATTATCATTGAATTTAAAATTAGGAACGAAAAACCAAAACCCTTTGAATATTCTAACTTAATTATTTAAATTAATAGGTTACACTGTAATTGCTGGGACTTGTGGATTTCGATTCTTACTACTACTTTGAATTATTGTAGTTGTCAAGGTCTTATTAAGTGAAATAGACAACTTATTTGGCGCCGTTGCCGAGTCTCACCATTTTACCTGTTACTGAAAATTTCATATTAAATCTAAATCATTAACTAACTCTTTCTTGTTTTTGTTTCTTTGTTGTTCTTGCAGGTGCATGACCAGAATCCGACATTCAGCAGCTGACCTTGTAATCCTGTCCAACGACGAGCTTGCGAGACGAGAAAGAGTCAACATGAGAAACCAGTAGAATCCTGTCACAATGGGTGACAATCTCGACAATGCAGCTCTTCAAGAGCAACTGACGGCAATGCATTTGCAAGTGGAGGCTCTCCAAGAGCAGGCACGTCTCCGTCCACAGCCAACACTTAGCGGCGCTGACAAGCCCCGTACATTCTACAGAAACCACTCAGCAATTGTTCCCCCATCAATGGCGAGGCAGGACTATGACATCAATGGCCAGCTTATTCAGCTAGCGGAACATAAGCCATTTTGCAGTCTTTCAATGAGAACCCCATGGAGCACATTGAGCGTATCGAGCATATCACTAACCTCACTAAGGCCAATGGTGTACCACCAGATTATGTCCGCTGTAAACTCTTCAAGTTGTCACTCTCTGGAAAGGCTCTTTCATGGCTCAAGTCACTCCCACCAGGCAGCCTAGTTGGATGCGAAGCAGCCCGAAATGCCTTTATTGACAAGTACTCCACCAAAGCCAAAACTGTAGCTTTGAAGGCAAAGATTTCCAGCTATTCTCAGCACTCAGGAGGGTCCTTTTGTGAGGCATGGGATAGGTTCTGTTCCTACCGCCGAGACTGCTCCCATCACGGTTTTAGCGAGACGCAACTGCTTACTATTTCTTATGATGGTTTATCTTGGGGATTTAAAGGTCAATTGAACTTGCTAGTAATGGGAATTTTATGACTCGTAGTATTGCAGATGCATTGGAATTGATTGAGAATATGGCTGAAATTTCTTCGGAGAGGAGCCCAGAATATGATAGAGAAAAGAAGGTTGCTTCGGTGGAGATACAGCAGATAGAAGATTTAACCGAGCAAATTAGCTTACTTGTGAAAGCAAACCAGCGCGGCGTGAACTCCTGCGATAGAGAAGGTGGTCATGTACCTTCTGAAGAGAATATGATGGTATAAAATGATGAGGAAGAGGAGTGTAACTATGTCACTGGCCATGGGTACAAACAAGGATACAAACCCAACTACAAGCACCCAAATCTCTCCTACCGCAGCACAAGCGTCGAAAACCCACAAGATCGGGTATACCCATCCAAAAATGATGTTGGTGCTAACAATGCTTTTGTGCCTTTTCAGGGAAAGCCAACTTTTCAAGACCAGGGATACCAGAAACAACCGTTCAACAATTACCAGGCTCCCATGCCTTTTGCACCACCAGTAAACAATTCCCAAGATGAGTTGAAAACGATGATGCGAATGATTCTTGCTAACCAACAGAAGTCCACGGTGGAGATAAATGCCAAACTGGAGAACCAGAATGCCAAATTGGAGAACCAGAATGCAAAAGTTGACAACATGTACAACAGCCTGAAGACAAGGTTTAAAGCCTTGACGAACCATGTCAAAAAGCTAGACACTCAGGTTGCCCAAACAGCTGAAGCAATCAAGAGACCTCAAGGCGCATTCCCTGGACGTCCTGAAGAAAACCCAAGGAGTGCAAATGTCAATGCCATCACCTTACGGAGTGGAAAATTGGTGGACTCTCGTGAGAAAGAACCCACTGGAGGTAGTTGTTTCTGATGAAGTTGATGAAACTATTGACATGGGTATATTGAATGATGCAGGAAAGGAGACATCAGCTGCTGATAATGTGCTAAAGACTACATCTATCGAGTGCGTGTACATACCAAAGGTCCCATATCCCACCAAGCGAAAACTGTCAAAGAAAGCTGCAAAGAAGGCGAAGGAAGAAGCCAAATGAAGGGAAATCATCGACGGCCTCGAAGTCAAATGCCAACTAAAGACGATAATAGAGCTCTTGCCATCCATGTAGCTCATAGTGAAGAACTTAGCTTTATCTAAAGTCGCAGACGAAGAGGAGTGTGTGATGCTCACAGAGGAATGCAGTGCCATACTTTTAAGCAAGATGCCGAAAAAAACTTGGAGATCCAGGTTGATTCGTTCTCTTTGTCAAAATTGGTTCAATTGACTTCGCTACCTCTTTATGTGATTTAGGTTCCAATGTCAACCTAATGCCATACTTGGTGGCGAGGAAGCTGGGCTTGACAAACTTCAAACCAACAAAGATTTCATTGGTGTTTGCTGATCGTTCGGTCAAGTATCCTATGGAAATTCTAGAGGACATTATTGTCAAGATAGGAGGAGCTTATGTGCCAGCTGACTTCGTTGTACTGGAGCTCGAGGAGGACCCAAGGACCCTCTCATACTTGGGAGACCATTCTTGTGCACCGCAGAAGCCATCATAGATGTCAGGCGTGGACTTATAGACCTCTATCTTGGAGATATCATGATGCAGTTCCAAATGGACAAGCTGCTGAAACAGCCGATGCTCGATGGGCAGACATTCTCTATTGACGACTCATTGGAAGACGGTGCAGAGATTGCTTATGAGATGTTGTTTGATGACCCGCTGGAGATTGCTTTGACGAGAGTGGAAGGAAAATTTGGTTTTAATGATGTGGATATTGCAGGTTATGCAAGGATGTTGGATTCCAGCAAATCCATGGAGCGGATGGTAGCTTATCTTAGCCTTGATGACAATGCATCAACATCAGTTTCCCATAGCGCAAAGTCTTCCGAGAACCCTTGGTGCGAGCTTAAGGCTCCCAAGGTTGAGCTCAAAGTTTTGCCAAGGTATGCGTATCTCGGTCCTAAGAATACTTTTCTTATCATCATCAATGCTGATTTGAATGTTGCAGAGACTACATTGCTCCTTTGTGAGCTTAGGAAGTACTGTAGAGCCTTAGGCTATTCACTAGATGACATCACTGGCATTTTACCTGACCTTTGCATGCATAGAATCCATCTAGAAGATGAATCAATGACTTTTGTAGAACATCATCAGACTCGTTGACTTGAAGGCTTCTACAATGTACCGAGAGAGCAAACCGAACGAGCCATGGGGTCCAGCTAACAAGGTCTTCTACAACGGATGGCTTCACATCAAATTCAAACCTGCCAGAGTCATATGTGTTAGCACATTCCAGAAGATGGGGATAATGTCTGATATGATGGTCGCGAATGGGACTTGGGACCTTACCATACAAGCCTTAAGACATATACGAGGAGTTAGCTCGTCAATTCTTTGCTTCTGTGGAGTTACATATGCGACATGGTGGCCATGACAATGCTCTAGATGCTTACATCACATTCTTCTCTCACGGCCGGCTCTTCGAGTTATCGATTCCAGATCTTTGCGAGGTATTTGATTTTGATGTGGCGAAGAGAGGATGCCATTATCCAACCTTCAACACTCTAGACATTTGGCGTACGATAGGACACACAAAAACATATTAACGTGACTGGAAACTCTCTAGGATACGGAATCCAGTGATTTGAGTGGCCACAAAGATAGTTGGGAGCTTGTTCTTAGGCAAGGAGGAGACAGGTTCACTTATGGATGCAGATATGATTTTCATACACTATGGCCTCCCTCGTTCAATCGATGAAATCTACCCTCACGAGACACGACACAGAATCCCGAAAGTTCTAGACACAAACCTGGAATACAAATTTGTTGAGATGCTCGTGAGCAAGTCACGTGGGATCAACATCTCCAAAACTAAGGATGAGTTCTTAGGTAATATACTAACTCCTATTTTCTCGAAGAGTGGAGTTGGTTTGAGTACAGAACCAACACCTAGGACGGAGGTAGCAGTCTTTGATTATGACTACTTCAAGACAGTACTTATTATGAAGGGTGATCTCCAGACCTATACATTCACCGACGACGAGGGCGTCACCAAATATGTCAAACTGCCCGTTGAAGTCCTGACTACACCATCCAATTTTGATGCTCTATGGTTCGCGGTCCCTCAACGCCTACTATATGACACACCACGCGCTTCTACTAGACGATGAGCTCCACCTGCCATGCCTACTCAGCCACCTCGTCCCTCCTCTGTGAAGTACGCCTTACCGCCATACACCGGTGAGTATGATCTTGATCCTCTCCCTTCAGGTCCTTCCGTGGAACAGCGCCTAGACCGCATTCTGGAGAACCAGCATCGTCAGCATTCCATGTTGACAAGGATGTGGGGAGCCATGTCCAAGATTGTATGCAGTGGATGATCCTCAGCACGAGACATTGCAGGCCCCAACAAAGCTGCCACCGCCGAGGCCCATGACGATGAGGCCACAGATGATAAGACCATTCCGCGCATGAGAGCTCGGCGTGATGCTTGACAGCGAGCAATCTTTACCCTGCAATATCATTTGTTTTTCTTTTCTTTTATTTTATCACTTTCTTTTTATTTGTCGTATCTTTCTCTACTCTTATTTTCATACCAGAGATGGTGTGATTTAAGTTTGGGGGAGGATAGAAGTGTGTGACTAACTTCTTTTGTTTTTCTTTTCTTGAGTCATTTTTCTTTGAATGGATTTTATGGTTCGAATTCGTATGAGTAGATAAAGCTTTTTCAAAAAATTTGAACTAGGGAACAATGACAATATTGCATATATTGATGCTAGTATTTGTTTTTGGGATATGTTGTTTATTAGTGCCATTCATTGACTTGCAAAATTTTCACATGTTTTTTACTTAGCACCCTTTCCAATAAGTGTTTTTGTTAGTGTGAAATCTCGTTTGAATTGATGCCTTCCCTATATTATTAGACTTAATTGAATTTAATTTTTCTCATCTATGGCTTTTTTTTATCACATGCATGGATTTTACATTTTCAACATTTTACCACCCTCTTTCATTTCTGATTATTAAAACCCGACCATATTAAAATCCCAAATTCTTTTCAAACCAATAAACACTTTCTAGAGTGAGGCCTTTTCTGAAAATATTTCACGTGTAAAAGCTCGTAAGCATAAGAGCGACAAGTCTTTTTATTCCATTAGGTCTCATTGGCTAATCTAGGGGTTGGGTATTTGTGTGCTTTAATTTGAGTTGATCAGTTAGAATTTGCCTATGAAGGTTTGTGTAGTACTAGAATAGAATATGTTTGGGGGAGTTGGAGTTGGAAATAGAGGATTCCAATAGAGGATTGAAATGTGGTTGGAAATAGAGGATAGATTTTTACCTAGAAGAACTCATAACTTGGAATCACTCTTTTAGCATTTTTGTTTATTTACGTATATAAAAAAAAAACGAAAATTGTTGTTTTGTTAGGTAAAGAGTGATTAGGAATTTTATGTTTTGGGGAGTTCTCTAGATTGTGTTGATATGAAGGAGATGATGAGGTTTTGGTTGAGTTAGTGGTGATTTGGATTTTCAAGAATTGGGAATGGGTAGATGGAAGAAATTGCTTGTATGCATCAATTGCTCTTTTCTTTCACTTGTTTTTGCATAATGATAAAATGCAATTTTCTTGAGAGTTAGTCACCGTTTGAAATTTTGAAACACTTAACCACCTACATTTGAACCTTTCCCTCTTTGAACCAAATGCTGTGATCATTTGTCCATATCTTATAATGCGCCTATTGTTTAATTGAATGTAAAGGGAGGGTGAATAGGAATCGAGTGGGATCATTGACATTGGGCTTAATGATAAAATTGGAGTAGTTTGGGGTGTCCTAAGCTTGAATGAGTAAGGGTTTTGCATGTCAAAGATTATCATTAATTCAAATCCGTCCTTAAAACTTAGAATGCATGCTTTCTAGCTTTGAGTCCCCACTTTCAAACCTTTCTCTTTTCTTTTACCTTTGTTGATTGCTTGTGGACAAGCAAAGGTTAAGTTTGGGGGAATTGATATATTGCGTTTTTAACATCTTTTAACCTTTTTCTAGTGTTTTTCGAGTCTCTTTTGGTTTATTCAGGGTCTTTTCAGGTGAATTATACATGGAAACATGGATTGGAGCCTTGGAGGGGGGGGGGATTTAAGTAAAATAAGTGAAGATTTCAGCAAAAAATAAGCTCGATCGATCGATACCTTAGTGGATCGATCGATCCATGTTCAAAGAAAAGTTGCGGACCATCTGTAGATCGACCTGCACCAGACGGAGCCAAAATTATTCACACGGATCGATCGATCCACCTTTGCATCGATCGATCCACTTGTGGATTGATCGACCCGTGTCCGATCGCAGTGCTATTTTGGCATCTTTCAATCATCAGATTGATGAGAAGTTGCCTTATTTTCTGAGATGGTGGACGAAAACACTTCACTATAAGCCAATTCTGAGCCCCCACGATAGTTTATGCTAGTTTTTATTCACTCTTTTTAGATCTAAACACTTTGGTTCCATTGTTCTTCATTTGTTCTTGAGATTTTGTGATTGTCTCTTGGAGATTTCTTGGAGGTTGTTCGTTTCCCTTCTTCCATTACATTCCTTACTGTTGAGAAGTTTTCTTGAACCTTTGTTATTTATTTATATTATCATTAATAAAGTATTATTCAGTATTTTTATGTTCTTGATTATGTTCTTCTTTATATCTTGTTTTCTTGTTAATTTAGTCATGTGTGAGTAGTTAGGTTGTTAGATCTAGGGAGTTTGTGTAGGCAAGAATTCACACACAACCAAAAACTTGTCAAACGATTCTTTTAAGGGATCGTCGACTCTCCATTGTAAACCGCTCAGAAAGTAAAAGCAATAGACAATGAACAAGATAAGAAAAATTGGGTCGCTTTATTGATAGCCAAGAGAATTCTCAAATACAAGATGTTAAGACTTATGCTATTCGAGAGAGAAGAAAATGATCTAAGACCTACGACCTTAGATCCTATATACACTCTAACTAAACCGCCTTGGGGCCCAAGCTCCTTCGTGGGCCACCTTCCATTTCTTGAAGATATGCATCCATTTTTCTGGACAGTTTCCTTTCCTCCGAGATACTCCGGTGATTATATTCTCGAACCTTCCTGCTTGACGGCGCTTGGAATAAAGCTTTGGGCTTTGTCTTGATGGAAGATGGAAATGGACCCACGATACCGAACTGAACTATTTTGGCTAGTTATGAGTCTTTCTGGGCCCACGTGATTGTTAAGATAATCTCGTGAGTCATATGTGTTCTGATGATCACCTTGTTAAAAACCTTAGCAAGGAAAAACACATGGAAAAAACCTTACCAAGGAAAAAAGAGTGTGATCACGATGATCATTTGATGAAATGTTCATCGTGGGTCCTTAGTTCTCGATGGAACTAAGCTATGTGCCTGGACCCACGAGATGCGATGTTGCTAGGTGAGCTAAGTTAGCTTGCGGAGTGTGATTTGAACACTATCACGGGCCATACCTGATACTTAGCTTGCGGATTGAAATGTGAGCAATGTTGCGGGCCATACTTGATACTTAGCTCGCGGAATGAAATGTGGCCAATGTCATGGGCCACGGTAAGGATGTAGCCCGCAAATGATGGTGAAGACCTTGTCTCGCGGGCCACAGTAAGGACGTACCCCGCGGGTGATGACCTTGAGCATACCCCGCAGGCCATGGTAAGGACGTAGCCCGCGGGCTGTTACGTCGAGCTTGCCGTGTGGGCCACGGTAAGGGTGTAGCCCACGAGCTGTGACGTCGAGCTTGCCCCGCGGGCCACGGTAAGGATGTAGCCCACGGGCTGTGACGTCAAGCTTGTCCCGCGGGCCACGGTAAGGACGTAGCCCGCGGGTGATGGTTGTGGAGTACCGCGGGCCATGATCGAGACTTGGCTCATGGGTGATTGTCTTGATGTCTTCATTCGATCCTTTACGGGTCCATTTTATGTCCGGACGTTCAATTGATCATCAAGAGATCGAACTGGCTGGTCTAAAGTCATTCGGGACCCACAATGGGACTTAGCTAGCACATTGCTTGGTAAAGTCTATCGGGACCCACTGTGAGACGTAGCTAGCACATTGCTTGATGAAGTTTTGACCGGGACCCACCAACCAAATGTCCATAGAGTAAGCTTGATAGTTCGTCGTGAGAGTTTATAGAAGGTCTGCCCCACGGAACGAGCCAAGGGACTTGTCCCGCGAGCCAAATGCCTTGCATGGCCCTCAGGGTAGTCTATGACCGTGGTCCGCCGGCCATGTCGATTATGTAGCCCGCGGGACATTCGTGTGAGCTCGTCTGCAGACCACGTTCATTACTTGGATCGCAGGACATGCCTAAGAGCTTTCCCCACGGGCCAAGTTTGATTCATGCCTTGTTATATGCATTGTTGGTCATGGGACCCTCGGTGATCCATGCTTGTGTCGTTATTAATCGTTAGACCATGACTGTAATGCTCGATGGTATGGACATATGACCAGCTCATGGGCCGTAGCGGTGTTTTGTGGAGAACATCTAACCGTTCAATGCTATCAATCTTCGGCGGTGGAATCCGACCCCCACAATTAGCCCCCCAGGTCTCTATTGCTTTGTTAGCTATTGAGAGTTAGAGCATATCCTGAAGACTGAAGATTGATGCATGGTTGTTGATCACATACCGTTGAGATGGCATAGTTACGTATACATTGTCTTTCGACGGGTTGTTATCCCAGACGTGGGCCATGCTGGCCGTGGTATATGAAAACTGAATGTTGCCCTGGCATGTTGATCGAGACGAATGTTAAAGATTCCCTTCCAAAATTTTCTATTTAAGAGAAGTCTCCCCATCATTCTTGTCCAAGACAAGCATTCCTGAAGTTTATAAGTTTTACAGAGATTTCCAGATAACTCTTTGTTCTCTCTCCTGTTCTTCGTGATGTGACATGATAGATTTTAGGATTTTAACATTGGTAGAAACTTGTAGAAATTGTCTTGTTTGGATGAACCGTTGAAAATTCAGGTGTTTGTAGCGTTGAATCTTCCTGAGCTTAGAAGCTTTGTAGTGAATTGTTATAATAGTATTATAATCTGAAAGCACTATTCACCAATCTTATCCTCTTCCCCATCTTTCTCCACTATCTACTTTCCTCACTATCCACTCATTCACTATTCATTCTTTCTTCTTTCCATCCTTAGAGAAAATTAGGAATTGGGAGATGAGTGAAGTAGAAGATGGTATGTACCTTAGTGAGTGGTTGAGGAAGAAGAAACATGCCATTGTTGATGAGAAATATTGCAAGACAAGCCTAGGTAAAGATTCGGGACGTGCTAGTTCCATTGGTGGAATATCGATGCTTGCGGACCACGGGAATGAAGAGTCGCAAGACATGGGGCGCATTGTGGCTCGCGGTGACGTCCTTGGCTTGAACCGAGCGGGCTACGATCATGGGTCCCACTCAGGGCTTGTGATGCAGAACGTAGCTCGCGCATGGGCCACGTGTGGAGAGGCATCGACTGCGGGGCCCACACTGCTCAGTCCGCGGACTTGGGTCGCGCGGACGATTGCTTCTCCGATCCCGCGGGCCAACATTTAGATGGGCCCCGGCGTGGTGTATCTCGTGGGGCAGAGGCGTCGTCGTGTGTGGGCTTCAATGGTAGTGGGTCCCGACTTGGAATAGCTCGCAGGGCAGAAGGCACGTCATCGTGCGCGGGCCAAGGCGAAACTCGCACGGGCAAGTTCCACCCTTCCCGAGCGGGCTACGCTCATTTTGGGTCCCAGCATGGTGTAGTTCGCAGGGCAGAGGCTTCAATGTCGTGTGCAGGCTATGCTCGGGACATAAACCAGGATGATGGGTCGGTTGGTCCCCCCGGTTTCGTCTCCTGGTTCGGCATGGTCCAAGTACTCTCGCGTCCCACGATGGTCCGACCTCCGTCTCGCAAAAGCTACACTACACCTGGTGGGGGCCCCACGGTACAAGGTTGTTTCGTGGACAGCATGGGTGATGATGAGCTCGACAATCGAAAGACGTTTGATGAACTAGGTGAGTCCTCTCCTAGGAACTATGCCTTAGGAGATAGCACGTTTATGAGATGTTCCATGGGTAGTAGTGGCTCCAAGCCCAGAAGACTTCTTCTTAATGAAATGTCGGATGATGAACCGTCGAGTTATTCTAGCGATAGTAGTAGCGGTGATAGTAAGGTTGAGGAGGCTCAGGATGACTACGGGACCCGTGAGGTTCTGTTGGCATCGGTTGGTGATGATGAGGAACCATATATTGGTATCAAGGTGGAAATGGAAGCCTATGATGATTTCTCCATCAAGTATGATGCGGTGAAGGCTATGATTGAGGCCGAGCGGGCTATCTTGATTAATCAAGTTAAATGACCGGATGTGAGGAGGCTTGTACCGGACCCACCTGGATCCACATTGTCTGATAAGTTTTCAATAGACAAGCTGCAAAAGGTGTTTCTTATTCCCTATGATGTGGAGATCATCATCCCATCGCCTTGTGATCGTATTGAGAGTGCTCCTCCAGGATAATTCTGTCTGTTGGACAGATTCTTTTACGAGACTCTGTTATGGTTGCCTCTTCTGGATCTCATTGTCAACTACTTAGCCAAATACAAGCTATGCATATCTCAGCTTCCTCCCAATGGACTCCAACCTCTGGTGGGGATCATGGTTCGTTGTATCGAATGTGGAGTTACAGTGAAGACCGGTTTTTTATCTCATGCATTGTCGATCCGTCCCACCAGCAAGGTCCGGCTTACGTACGTCATTTCGGGGAAGCGGGGCCAAGGTGTTATAAGAGGTCTCCCAGGGAAGGTGTACCATTGGGATGAACGTTTCTTCTATGTTAAGATTGATCATCACTCCATTGAAGCTGTGGCTTTCATCGAATCAGATCTCAATGGGGCCCTAAAGTTTTGGCCCACTTATGTTGCTTCTTTAGATAATAGGCATTGTTCCTGAAATTGTTGAATGTTTCCTTCATTGTTTGTGTTTATGCAGACCGTCATATCTCATTCAGGGGATTTGAGGGTTGGACGTTGTTGCTTCAGACCCTACGAGCGAATTCCACTCACTAGAAGAAAACTTTCTCCTTGGACAGAGTAGAGCGTGCCCGCTTTCGTAGGACCGGCTTTGAATCTCTTATCCGTTTAGACAACCCGTTCAAAATTTTGCATGCAAGGATGACTCTCATGAATATGATCCTTCAGGGGAAGATTGCTGGTGATACTGAGGCACAGTCCGGTGTGTCTCAGGCTGGACGTGCGGGACCTGCAGCATGTTATGGTAGCTCATCATGAGGACCCGTCAGTGAGGCTCCCAGAGTTGACAAAGGCAAGGGTGTTGCTATGGAATGCCCACGTAAGAGGACAAGGAAGGTTAAGGAAACTCCACCGGTGGTCGGGGAGGAGGTCCCACCACCGGATGTCGTTCCTCCAGAGTTTGACAGGCGCGCCGTCGCCTCGGATTATCTTGCTCTTGTTGTTCAGTTTGGGGAGCCATTCGTTCCGGTGGGGTCCCTTGAGCACCAAGACTTGTACATGGATGCATCCGCCGCTGGCATGGATATGAGTGATCTCTTAATTTCCATGGATTGTTTTTACTTATGAGTAACTTGTTTTTGTTTTGTTGTAGTTCATTGCTTATCAAAACGTGCTAGTGAATGCCTACCAGGCTGATCTCCATGGAGCCCGCGTGGAGTATTGTGAGCTTAGGAGGATCCATAAGTCCCACGAAGACCAGCTGGCTGATCTGAAGGGGAAGTCTGCTAGCCACGAAGAGGAGGTCGTGCGTTTGACTGACAAGACAGAGAAAGAGGCGAAGCAGGCCTCCAGCATAAGAAGAAAGCGACGAAGGAAGCAGCCAAAGTGATGGCACTCAAGGGGCAGATGTAGGGGGTCAATTACAAATTCCTTAACCATGTTGAGAGCACTCATGCCAAGGTTGTTAGGCTCAAGGAGGAGTTCAGTAGTCTGATGTTTCTTCACCATCAGGCTAGTTATATATGTGTATTAGCTATAGAGTGTGCGACTTGTTCCAGCTTCTTTATTGATTCTCATGATAGGCCGAGAACTCCTATCAGATGATCAAGACGTTGAGAGGCGCGGTCCCATCTATGTTCGAAGAGATTGAGGCTAGCGTGGTAGCGAATCAGGTGAAGTACAAGGATTCTGATGCCGAGTATAATGCCGTTGTGGGTGAGATCACTGAGGATCTGACCAGGATGTGTTCGTTGGATGCGAGCGTGTTTGCTGAGGAGGCATGCTTAGTTGATATCCCGGTCCTTGTTCGGGATCCGATGGAGGTGGACAAGTAGGTCGCTTGGGACCGCTTTCGTCTAGTTATTTTTCTGTTTAAGACTTGGCATCTGTTTGCCCTTTTGAACTTTGTGTCGGTTGAGTGTGAGAACTCGTTTTGTAGTGCCTGGACGGCTATATCCCATGATTGGAACTTGATTTGTTGCGGGGACCGTAGGTCGTTGAATGTTTTGAACTTGGTAGTTTATTTTATGCATGACGTTTTATCGCGACTGGTAGCATTTATCTGCTGTCTTCGAGTAGTGATATGTTTTGATGAGTGGGCCCATCGATAGTATGACGGATAGCCCAGCAAAATGTTGATATAAGGGTCAAGTTTATCAATCTCATTTCCGAGCTTACATTGTCATGCTTGCTCTTAATGTGGTGGAGATTTTGCCCATGAGATGTATATGACCAGCATGATAGCTGGGTTTTGATGGGTCACTTGGATGATCATAGAGATCATGCGTTTTGTGGAGAAAGCTTAAATCGAATAATATCCCTCCCTGTGACGATGCACTAGGGATTTCCCCATGGGATGTCGATGACCAGCGTTGAGTTGTTGGGTTTTCAAAGACAAACTATTTCTTTCACATCGTCACTCTATCTAGTGAGACTGCTTCCGACAATAGATGTCGCGCGCTTTACCATAGTGATGGTGTTCGTGACCCGGGTATATACATTGTTGTGGCCAGCAACAATGAGTGCTATTTTATACGCTTGAAGATTTGGTAACCTTCGTTCGTGAGCAGTGGCATGGTCGTTAGCTCGATACTGCTGTAGACAATGGTTTGCATTTTAAGAGCTCCCGTGTGGGCGCATGTCGACGCAGCTTGATCATCATGAATCAGTCCTGAAGCCTCACTGCTCCCCGTCGGGAATAGGTTAGCAGCAAGACCAGAAACCATGTGATCGTAACAGTATGCTTTGTAAGGCATGGATGATTTGTTGGAAGAATGGTGGTGGGACCCAAATATTTAAGTACGAATGAAAGTAAGGCAGAGGGTTCCAACCTAAGTCTAGTCATTTAGAAGTATTCACGGTGTGTTACCTGGAACATGGTCGAACATAGGCTTAGTGCTATTACACTGTTGGTGTGGCCCACTGGATATGTGCTAGTGAAAGTTTTTGTAAGCCACGAAAATTGAGTGGGAGTATACGAGTATACGATCTCACTCCCCCCCCCCTTTTTTTAGAGGACGGGCCAATTGCACTCATTATGGGGGACGAGCTGCCTACGTACCCAGGAAGGGGATCAAGTCGGCTCGTAGTTCAATTCCTCCTCGTAGGTGAGATTAAGCATGGGATCGATGTTGGATATCGGTGTTGTGAGTCTCGGACGTGCTGGATGAGGTTGACTGTTCGTCTGTCCTCAGCTTCATGGGCCGCCTCTCGTCCTCATTGCTTCATGTTGGCTTACGAAGCTTGTGTTCTGCGAAAAGGCAGAAGCGAGACTCTCTCTGGCTACCCCACAAGGTCTTGACCCTTGATGGAGTAGGGAACTTTACGCACATGTGGTATGTTGAAGGGACGGCCCGCATCGAACTTAGTCATGAAGTTCCCAGGATGGCATTGTAGATAGTTGGATTGCTAGGTTGATTGTGCATATAGTCATGGTGGTTTCTCCTGAGAATCCAATGAGCGGCTTTGGAGCACTGATGATGTCGGAAGGATCGACCTTCATGCAGCGTAGGGTCTCCCTTAAGATGACATCCACCGAGTTACATGTATCAATCAAGACTCTAGACATGTCAAAATCATTCACCACCAATTTGATGACAAGAGGGTCATTGTGAGGTTGATCAATTCCTCTTGTATCCCTTTCGGAGAAAGAAATGGTGCATTCTGGATAGTTGGACCCGCTGGACGTTGATGGTGTTGTGAATGCCTTGCTGGAACGCCTTGATGGAGGAGACAGTGTCCATGCAAAACTGTGAGCTGCCATGATCATGTTGATCCTTTGACATGGGCCCTCATGATTGCGTTGGACTGGAAGTAAGGACATAACTTCCGGGTAGAGACGACGACGGCGAGAGCCAGCTTCTCCATTAGCGGGTAGCGTGTTTGGGCGTCTGTCAAAGATTGGCTTACATAGAAGACTGCTCGCTACTTGTTTCCCTCTTCTCTTATCAAGGCGCTGCTAATTGTTGATGATGAGACAACGATGTATAGAAAAAGGGGCTTTCCAGCCACGGGTTTGGAAAGGATTGGTGGAGTTTTTAGATATTGCTTCAATTGCTGGAAAGCCGTTTCACATAGGTCGGTCCACACTATCAGTTTTGTGTCTCGGAGTGTTTTATAGAAGGGGAGATACATATCGGTTGATCGGGAGATGAAACGATTCAGAGCTGCTACCCGCCCCGTGACTCGCTGGACGTGTTTTGCTGTTGAAGGTGATCGCATAGATTCGATGGCTTCGATCTGTTTGGGATTTGCTTCGATTCCGCGCTTGTTGACCAGGTAGACTAAGAACTCTCCTGATTCTACCCCGAACCGGCATTTGGTCAGATTAAGCTTCATGTCATATAAGTTGAGCTTCTGAAAACATTCGTTTAAGTGGCGTACATGGTCAGAAGCTGATAGTGACTTGACCAACATGTCAACGATGTAGACCTCCATGGTTTTACTCAGCTGTTCGGCGAACATTTTATTGATCAGACGTTGATAGGTAACACCGACGTTCTTCAGTCCGAAGGGCATCACCTTATAACAGTAGGTTCCCCTGTCCGTGATGAACGTCGTCTTTTCTCAATCGTCGGGATGCATGGAGATCTGGTTATAACCTGAGAATGTACCCATGAAGCTTAGTAATTCGTTCCCAGCAGTGGCCTCGACAAGCCGATCGATATGTGGGAGTGGAAAGCTGTCTTTTGGACAGGCTTTATTTACGTCCGTCAAATCCACACATACTCGCCACTTTCCATTTTTCTTCTTGACAACCACGGGATTTGCGATCCAATTTGGGTATTTGGATTCCATTATGGACCCGAATTTCAGCAGCCGATCGACTTCAGCATTGACTGCTGCAGCCCGTTCATCGCCCAGCCTGCGCCTTTTTTGCTTGACTGGTTTGAAGGATGGATCAACGTTTAGTTCGTGACAGGATATATGGGTGCTTATACCGGGCATATCTTCAACAGTCCATGCGAACGTGTTCACGTTGCGCTTTAATAACTCGATAATCTCCGTGCGCAGGGGATTCCGAAGCTGACTGCCGATTTCCACACACCGTTCGGTGTGCCTATCATCAATGGGTACCTGAACTACGGAGTCTTCGCTTGTTAGTCTTCTGGGGGACTCCGCAAGCTGTAATTGCTATAAAGCAACTGACAGTTGTTTGTCGTCGTCGTGGTCTGCACGACTCTTTTTTACCACCGCGACCGGTCTTCGATTGGTTACCGGGGAACTGAGCTTATGCTCGGCCAAAAGGCAGACTCTGGATTCTCGCTGACTCCCTCGAATCGTTCCGACCCCTCTCAGTGTCGGGAACTTTACGCACATGTGGTACGGAGAGGGGACAGCTTTCATTGCGTTTAACCATGGTCTACCGAGGATGATGTTGTAGATTGTTGGGTGATCTGCAACTGAGAAGTCCACAATTTTAGTTATGCCAAGGGCTTGAACTAGGAGTTTGATTGTTCCCAGCATCATCGTCGTCTCGCCAGAGAATCCTGTTAATGGCTTGGGACCGGAGAGCATCTCGGTGAGGTGTCGATGAGGACTCTTGCAACCTCGAAGTCATTGACGAGAAGTTCAATCACTAGAGGGTCGTTATCGGGATGAACGATTCCCTTAGCATCTTCCGTCTCAAATGACAGACTGTGAGAGGGGATGTCAAGATCGGTTGTCACTCTAGAGACCGAGTCGGCCTGTCACTAGAAAGCCTTTATGGATGACACGGTGTTGAAGCAGTATTGTGATCCGCCCCTGATCATATTAATTCGAGGTCTAGGACCCCGCTGCTGGTCTCCTTCCTCTCCTCTGTCGCGTTTGGTCGTGTCTTTCTGTTGTGGGGTTGATCGGGCGTTGTCTTTCGTTGGTCCGGGAAAATATTTTATGCTGAAGCCTCCTAATTTTCCCTCGGCCAGACATCTTTCTAGAAGGGCCCCGAGTACTTTGAAGTTAGCGGTGTTATGTCCTTTGTTCTGATAATGGTCGCAGAAAGCATTTTCGTCGTAAGAATTCTGGAGGAGCCACTGGTTGGAACGTCCTCTTCCTCGGCCACCCGCTCGACCACCACCTCGGCCTCTACCTCGTCCTTAGTTTTCTTGATTTCTTTCCGGTGATTCCCCGGTATCATAGCATTCGTCGCCTTCAGGATTGTCCACGAGGTAATTGTGGGAACCACCCTGAAGTGCTCCCTCGACTGTCTTCGTACGGGTAGTCTGCTATAGCACGGAAGGGGTTGGTCGGCTTGTTTTCCTCCCTTGTTTGACCTGAATGGTTAGCATTTCCTCCTTGTTGGCTATGTCTCCTATGGCTCGTTGAAGGGCCTTTTGGATAGTGTTGACTGATCGTTTGGCCAGTGATCGGCGAAGCTTGCCGGTGAAAAGAAGTGCTTGCTTCAGAGCTTCGAGGGTAGCTTCGTCTCCTATGCCATCAATTTGTGTTAGGGTTGACTTGAACCTGACAATGAAATTGCGCAGAGATTCATTTGGCCCCTGTCGGATGTTCCACAGGTCTTTCCCAATTAGCTTGGTTCCGGCCAGGATTACGTACTGTACTAGGAACTTGCTTTGGAGGGTATTGAAGTTATCAACCGAGTACGGATCCAACTTTATGAACCATCTGAGGGCTTCCCCATCTAAGTGCTCAGCGAATAAAAGGCAGATACCGGCATCTCTTTGTCCCGGTGGAAATTTCGCTCGGTTCATGGCGACATGGAACACAATCAGGTGTGCTTTAGGGTCGGTAAGCCCTTTGAAGATCGGAATCTTCATTTTCCCAGGATCCGGGATATTCACGGCCGTGGTGGTTGGGATGAAGGGGGTTCTCCTTGCTTCTTCCAGCATTCGGTCGATCGCAGGGCCGATGAGGTGGCTCGATGAACCTGATTCTGAACGGCCTTGAATCCATCGTTGGTCCTTGCGATCATGGCCCTCATCTCATCCAGTTTGGCGCGAAGGTCCCGGTGCCCAGACTCCTTGTCAGGGTCGTAATCATCGTACGAGACCTTTATTCTGTTAGTTGCGGCATCAGCTCGTCTCTCGGGATGGGAGTCATTGGCCTGCTCGCCGGTCTTTCCTTCGACCTCGTCAGCTTCCAACCTCTCTCTGCTCTGGTCGTCTATGTTCTGTGATGGGTCGCGGTCGACGATCGTCCTTCTAGGTGTCGAGCCTCCTCGTCTCGGGGGAGGAGGAGGAAGGCGAGTGGGATCTGTGATTCTGAAGGTGTCGGAGGGTGTCTGGAACCCATCATTAAAGTTGAGAGAGCTTTGAACGTTCGTCGAGACTTTTCAGGGAGGTTTGCGCATTGCAGCGAGTTGAGTAGAGATTGAGTTTAACTGGTTGAGGATACTGAGGTTAGTCGTCTCTTGTTGCGAGGCTCAGTGAGCGAGATCGGCCGACATAGCTGCGACAGCTTCCGGGTTGACCTCGGCACGCGTGATTCCCTCGTTGTCGGTCACAGTTCTCGTGATAGTAAACGGTGTGGCTGTTCCTAGCTGATGTCCTTCCAGAGGGTTTTGGTGTTCGTCCGTCATAATTCTTTGCTAGGGTTTGGGTTTGTGAGAAAAATTATCGGTTCCCCACAGTCGGCGCCAAATTGTGTGGATAAAATCACACAACCACTATTTGTTCGAGATTCTGCATGAAGGAGTCGATACAAAGAGTGAGACACAAACACAAAGAGGACTAGCAAAGGATTGCTTTTGATTGATTATGAAAAGAGTCTTTCGTAGCGTAAGCTTGTGGGGGTCTTTTGGCTAGAAAGAGATGATCATACAAGTTTAACCTAGAAGAGTATACACATGATTATGCCGACTTAGAGATAAGTTAAACTCCTAGATCTTCTCGCATATCCTTGATTCCTCTTTCCGGTCGGCTCGTCTTATCTGGGCATGGGTCTGCTCGGCCGTTTGGCAGGAATCGGGCTTATCTTCGTACTGCTCGGCCCACCATATTATGACGAGCCCGTCCCTTTAGGACTAAAATGAAAATAGGCAGAGGAAGTGATTTAGGCAAAGTCCTCGGCCCAAATAATAAGCTTTAGATATGGCCGAGGTCATGCTCCGACTAATGACCTCGGCCTTTCATGTGTTATGAGCCATGCCGATCTCGCGATTCAGTTAAGTGCTCGGCATTGCTGACAAAGGTCACAATACATATTGCTGAGGACATGATATAGATGAAGTCCTCGGCTCTTATGAGTATAATGATGTATAGCCGAGCTGATGACTAGATAAAACCCCTCGGCATACTGATAGTTATCGTTTATGCCGATGAAGTAACTCAGACAGACTAACCTCGTCATTTTCCCCTAGATACAAGGCCGAGGTTGTTCTTTAGAGTCTGAGCTCAGCTTATATGCTCGATACTTAATCATTTCGACGCGATTGTTTTGTCTATGATATGTCGTGGGGGATATCTAACCCCCACACTTGATGGGTTGATCCTCATGTTTCTCTTGAAGAAATTCCTTGAAGTCAATTTCATTGCCAAGTTCACCTGCAAGTAGTTTAGCTGGTAGCCGTGCACCTAGAGTCCTGCAATTCTGCGTTGAATGTCCGTGGACCTGGTGAATTTCGCAGAATGTGCTTTCGTCGAAGCCGTATTGACTCTTTGGCCCGCCTTCAGAGTGTTCTCGTCCACATCCGAAGCCTCTGCCACTGCCTCTGCTAGTGTTTCTTGATGTTGTTCAAGCGGTCGTCTTTCCATCAACGACCAGATAGTTGTGGGCTCCAGGACCCTCATGATGGATGTATTTGGATGACTGGGTCGGCTTCCTTGTTCTTGGTTGGGTGACATATGAAGGCTGAGTGTTGCGTGGGGTCCGCGCTGGTGCATGCATTGCCCGAAGGACTTGCATCTCTTCTTCGTGCATAATCAAGCTGTTGACGAGATGCAAGGCGTCCTGGATGGTTGACGGTTCGTGCGTGGCTAGTTCCTTGCGGAACTCTGATTCATATCATAATCCCTTCTTGAGGGCCCGCGGAGATGTAGTCCCTCATTCCTTTCACGTGTGAGATAAGCTTCTTGAACTTAGTGTTGAAAGAGAGGAAAGACTCCGTGGGTCCCTGTGAAATAGACCATAAATCAGCATTAATAGTTTCTCGTCCCATGAAAATCGAATACTGCTTGAGGAACAAGGTTGTTAGCTCATGGAAGCTGCTGACTGATTTCGATGGTAGCCTGGAGAACCACTGCAATGCGGGTCCCTTGAGGTTCTCGACGAACAGGAGGTAGAAACCCGCACCTTCATGTCCTCTTGGGAACCTTGCTTGGTTCATAGCAATCCGGAACGACGTCAGATGTTCCCTTGGATTTTGCTGATCTTTCCAGCGTCAGGATCCGGGCCCCGGTGATGTGTGGCGTGAAGGGTGTAGTCTGGGATTCGGCCAGCACTCTGTCGATCTCTGGTGCTTGACGAGTTGCCTTGGGAATCTGGGTCCGCACCTCCTGGATTGTAGCTTCAGTCTTCTGCATTGGTGCTCTGAGTTGAAGGATCTCGGCTTTGTTGATGCCAAGCTGGTCATCATCAGAGAATTCCTCATTGTTGTCTTCATCACCGAACCGTTGGTTTTTTTAACTCGATCCTGGGTTGCTCGGTGATCTCTGGTATGTGGGTCCGAGGAGGTGGTGGTGGCCCGCGTTCGCGATTCTGGCCGTTGTGAAGCTTCTTGTCTGTCTCGTCGTTGAGATCAACGATTCTTTCAAGTCCATGAAGGTTGGTGTTGTGGGTCCCAGAAACTCTTTGAGTTGTCTGTTTGGGATCGACAGGTGTAGGTTGCAAGAAGAGCCTTCGCATGGATTTTCGTGGTTGGGACCGAGCAACTAACTCTTCTAGGCGGGTGGAGATTACCTTGTTGAGTTTGTCTTGCTTGGCAGAGTGCTCAAGCAAATCCGTGAGCAAGGAATTAACCATGTTACGGTAAGTTGGTCCTGGAGTTTTAGCGGTCGTGTCAGGCCCACTGTCTGATGGGGTCTCTTGAGGATCTTCCGGGTTGATGATGTTGTTGTTGCCATCGTTGACGGGTGGGGCCCTGGCGGATCCGTCGGAATTGAGCTGTTGTGCCGCAGGGGTTACCAGGAGCCTTAATTGTTGAATTATATCCTTAGCTTGAACTATGTCTTCGGATTAGAGTGATTCTTCGTGTGGAGAAGTCGATGAGGTCCCCACAGTCGGCGCCAAATTGTGTGGGCAAGAATTCACACACAACCAAAAACGTATCAAACGATTCTTTTAAGGGATCGTCGACTCTCTATTGTGAACCGCTCAGAAAGTAAAAGCAATAGACAATGGACAAGATAAGAAAAGTGGGGTCGCTCTATTGATAGCCAAGAGAATTCTTGAATACGAGCTGTTAAGACTTAGGTTATTCGCGAGAGAAGAAGATGATCTAAGACCTACGACCTTAGATCCTATATATACTCTAACTAAACCGCCTTGGGGCCCAAACTCCTTCATGGGCCACCTTCCATTTCCTGAAGATATGCTTTCATTCTTCTGGACAGTTTCCTTTCCTCCGAGATACTCTGATGCTTCCATTCTCGAACCTTCCTGCTTGACGGCGCTTGGGATAAAGTTTAGGGCTTTGTCTTGATATAAGATGGAAATGGGCCCACGATACCGAACTGGACAATTTTGGCTAGTTATGAGTGTTTCTGGGCCCACGAGATTGTTGAGATAATCTCGTGAGTCGTATTTGTTCTGATGATCACCTTGTTAAACACCTTAGCAAGGAAAGCCACATGGGAAAAACCTTACCAAGGGAAAAAGAGTGTAATCATGATGATCGTTTGATGAAACATTCGTTGTGGGTCCTTAACAAGGGAAACCTTAGCAAGGATCGTTTGATTAAGCCACATGCCTGGACCCACGGGATGCGATGTTGCTAGGCGAGCTAAGTTAGCTTGCGGAGTGTAATTTGAACACTCTCGCGGGCCATACTTAATACTTAGCTCGCGGATTGAAATGTGGGAATGTCGCGGGCCATACTTGATACTAAGCTCGTGAATTGAAATGTGAGCAATGTCGTGGGCCACGGTAAGGTTGTAGCCCGCGGACGATGGTGAAGAACTTGTCTCGTGGGCCACGGTGAGGACGTAGCCCATGGGTGATGACCTTGAGCTTACCCCACGGGCCATGGTAAGGACGTAGCCCGCGGGCTGTGACGTCGAGCTTGCCCTGCGGGCCACGGTAAGGGTGTAGCCCGCGGGCTGTGACGTCGAGCTTGGCCCGCGGCCAAGGTAAGGATGTAGCCCGCGGGCTGTGATGTCAAGCTCGTCCAGCGGTCCACGGTAAGGACGTAGCCCGCGGGTGATTGTTGTGGACTTCTCCCACGGGCCATGGTCGAGACTTGGCCCGCGGGTGATTGTCTTGATGTCTTCGTTCGATCCTTTGCGGGTCCATTTCATGTTCGGACGTTCAATTGATCATCAAGAGATCGAACTGGCTTGTCTAAAGTCATTTGGGACACTCAATGGGACTTAGCTAGCACATTGCTTGGTGAAGTCTATCGGGACCCACTGTGAGACTTAGCTAGCACATTGCTTGGTGAAGTTTTGAACGGGACCCACCAACTAAATGTCCATAGAGTAAGCTTGATAGTTTGTCGTGGGAGTTTATAAAAGGTCTTGCCCACGGAACGAGCCAAGGGACTTGTCCGGCGAATTAAATGCCTTGCATGGCCCGCGGGGTAGTCTATGATCGTGATCTGCGGGCCCTAACGATCGTGTAGCCAGTGGGACGTTCATGTGAGCTTGTCTACGGGCCACGTTTATTACTTGGCTCGTGGGACAAGCCTAAGAGCTTTCTTCGCGGGCCAAGTTTGATCCATGCCTTGTTATATGCATTTGTTTGTCGTGGGACCCTCTGTGATCCATGCTTGTGTCGTTACCAATCGTTAGTCCATGACTGTAATGCTCGATGGTGTGGACATATGACCAGCTCCTGGTCCGTAGCGGTGTTTTGTGGAGAACACCTAACCGTTCAATGCTATCAATTTTTGGGGGTGGAATCCGACCCCCACAGAGTTCATGGATTGTTAAGTTAGTAACTAGATGTAAATAGGTAGATGTGTAGAAGAATTCCCTCCTAATAATGTCTTAAAGCCTAAGCTAGAATTGATCACCTAGTTTTTGTTCATAGGACTCCCTATTAAACGAAAGTGTAGTAGGATTCTTGAAACCTTATTAGAAGATCAGATTGTCTTTAGCCAACAAAAGTTGATGCTAAGGCAAGTTGTGAACTTATCAAATCTGCTCTAGTAAAGCTTTCTATCTAGTTTAAATTCAAATGAAAGTTTAGGCATTTAAGTAGTTAAGAGAAGTGTTTGGTACCACGAAAGTGGACCAATCTA
>OVAP01000716.1:0-30935 GCA_900406295.1 Aurinia saxatilis
AATCAACACTCGAACAAGCTGTCAACAGTTTCACAAGATTACGATGCCTTATGTCCTTCAAGGACTCACATTCTGCCATAAAACTCTTCATCGCTCCACGTCTATGCATGTTTAGAACTTTGACTGCAACAACATTGTTCATGGCTGGAAAAATGCTTTAAACACAGTNGGATAAATGCTTTAAACACAGTACCAAAACTGCCTGACCCAATCACATTGTTCGATGAGAAGCCATCTGTTGCATTTCGAAGATCTCCATAACTTATCTTCTCATGGAAAGCTCCCAAAGTCAAAGGAGTTAGAATACCAGTATGCTGGTTCCTCTTTCTTTTTTTGAACCAAATCAGAGTAACTGAAACAATGAACAACACCGAAAGCAAAGTTATGCCTACGCTTACTCCAATAACGAATTTCTTTGAACGAGAGGGATGCTTTCCCACCACTGGTGGTCCTCGCAAAACGCACGGCTTTAGCTGCAATTCCTTGATGCCTCCACACANTGCACGGCTTTAGCTGCAATTCCCTGATGCCTCCACACAAATCTTTGTTTCCAAATACTGAAAATGCAGTAACATTATGAAATTTTCCTTCTGTTGGCACACTTCCTTCGAAATTGTTAATGGATAAATTGAGATACTCCAACAACGAAAAGTTTGCAAGATATCCAGGTATACTTCCAAAAAGATTATTGCTCGACAAATCAACCCTTTTAAGATCCACCAACCCACTTATATCTGGAATGGCTCCATCAAACGAATTTTCTTGCATATAAAGTTGTTATATAGAGCGACACTTTCCCAAATCTTGTGGTAGTTGCCCTGATAATTTATTATCAGCAACAGATAGCAGAACAAGACTTTTAAGTCCCCCAACATCTTTTGGTAAAGAGCCTGTCAATGAATTTTTTGCCATGCTTAGGTTGATAAGTGATGGAATATCCATAATCTCTGGAGGTATAATCCCATTCAACTTATTAGCTCCGAGATGTAAATACAGAAGACATCTACCGAGATTTGGAGGAATGGTTCCTTCAAAACTATTGTTGAACAAAATGAGTCTTTTTAACTGAGTGATGTTTCCTATAGAAGATGGTATCACTCCTGATATTCTGTTCGAATACAAATTTAAAATCCTTAATCCTAAAAGCTTCCCAACAGAACTTGGGAGTCGACCTGTCAGCCTATTTTCACCTAACATAAGTATTTCTAGGCTTATGAGATTCCCAATTTCATGTGGAATGCTTCCATAGATAAAGTTACTCGAAAGATCTAAAATGACGAGGTTCCTAGAAAGATTGGCCATAGAGGCAGGCAAGTCACCCCTCAAACTATTCATGTCGAGCAGTAAGGTATCTAGTTTGGTGCAGTTTGTAAAAGCACCAAGAAACTCAAGAGATTTACTACCCAAAATGTTACCACCAAGTGCTAGGTATTGTAGATTATTAACATTTCCAAAGCTGGGAGAAATGCTTCCTGTGAGACGGTTGTCATTAATTCCGAGTTTTCGAAGAGTTGAGATATTACAAAGTGTTGTTGGAATGTCTCCCGTGAGATGATTCCATCCCATATTTAACTCTTGAAGTTTTGGTAGCAGATTACCAATATCAGCTCTCAATGACCCCGAGAATCGATTTTGAGGGATGTATAAATACTCAAGTGAAGACAGATTGTAGATGGCGGGTGGAAAGACACCTGAGAAGTTATTCCCTGATAATGAAAGTAGGGTCATTTGAGTTAGTCTAGCTACATCATCCGGAATACTTCCTTGGAATTTGTTGTCATGAAAACCCATTTTTCTCAAGGATGTCAAGTTTCCTAGAGAATCAGAGAGCTTCCCTCTAAAATTGTTTCCACCAAGATTCAAACTAACAAGCTTCGTCAATGACCATAGCTCCGAAGGAACAATTTCTCCAAGATGATTTTCAGATAAATCCATAATCTAGAGCAGTTAAACAGACTGGGAGGAATATCACCTCCGAGAAAATTTGAACTCATATTCAGATGTTCAAGTCTAAACAAGTTTCCAACCTCCTTGGGGATGGTTCCACCAAAAAAATTATTAAAGAGATCAAGANAAGTGTTACGAGAAACGAAAGGTTACCAATAGATGGCGATATCACTCCGCCTAACTGCAATCCTCCCAGGTTCAAACGAGTGACTCTCTTGTGTTTGCGGCCACATGTAACCCCAGTCCAGTGGCAAAGAGGGATTGAGTTGTTCCATGAAGACAACAAGAGAACTCTTTTGGCTTCAGAAACTTGAGACTTGAACTCCAGTAACGCTTGCCTATCGGTTTCATCCGTAAAACCATATGTTTCTACGAATAACACGAGAGCAATACTGAAAGAGAGCAAAAGAAACGGTCTTATGATGCTTTTCATATTTTGCGAGAAAATGAGGACAAGGAACGTTAACTAAATTGGAAATGGTATAAGAACAAAGTTTAGTAGCCAAGTGGTTAAAAAGACAAAATATGACAACAAAGTTTCGTGTTGTACTATATGCAAAAACCGCAAAGAAGAGAGGAAAAGTAATCGCCAATAATATCTCCGGGGCCAGCGTTATCTTAACAAGCATGTAAATGGTTCATATGCTTCCTGTGTTATGACTGCCAAAAAGTTTCTGTTATGGTATCTATCACTATACGTTTTGAGGCCAAAAACAAAATCATACCTCTATAAAGATGATTCATGAATCATGAGCAACCTAGATGTTGTTGGTCCAAATGCTTTTTGGCACGGAACTACTCGATAATTCAGAAAAAAAAAACCAAATATTGATTTACCGATACTAGTGAATCCGTCACATATTCCTAATAAATTCATGTATAAATGTTACGTAAGCTCTCTTTTCTTAACCAATCAACATTTTTACTAACGTTACAAAAATAAAATACACTTTGGTGTGCCCAACTTATAAAGATTTTAGGAAAATTAGGAAAAATGACTAAAAAAAAAAAACTATATTACACTCTATATCCAAAATTATTCTGTGTCAAAAAAAATGATCTAGGATTTTTTTTTTTTATCTTGTTATTTAACAAATTAACTCAAGATTTTAGTTAGCAGATTTTATAGTAGTCTTCCTTTGCTTTTAGACATTTTTATTGACACTTTGGCTGCAACTAAAAATGGCTTATTTATTTGGGCTTGGGTTTAGGTTTGGGCTTCGATTAATTAACGATTCAAACCAAAGTTACTGAAATTAAACCCTAAACCTATACCAAAACTCTTGACCCTCCTTCTCCGGCGACAATTCCCGGCGACACACCTGAGAGATGCCTTCGAAGAAAAAGCAATCGAGGACACCTTCACGCCTCTCCAATTCAGAGCCACCTGCATCGCCAAGAACTCCGGCGTCATCAACAACAGGTCGAGACACAGACTCTCTCAACGAAGATGCACTTAAACGGAGTATCGAAGAAGCTTCCGCTTCGTTTCCTAATCTCATCGGAAAATCTACCATCATCGGAAGAGTATCCGAAGTTGCATCGGAGTCTATTAGAGGCTCTAAGATTTGGTTATCGGAAACTTCGATGGTTGCTGCTTCTCTTAGCCCTGGTTCTACTGTATCGGTAAAATTGAAGCTTTCTGATATCAATTTTGTACATTTTGGTTCATGCTGATTTAAAATTGGAATTGTTAGGTGTCATTGGCTTCACTAGAGAGTAGGTTTTCGAATAGCTTCCCGCTTAGCTCGATTAAAGCTGAGTATGGAGTTGATTGTGAGAGTAGCAACATTGATGATGAACCAGGGAACTATTTTGTTCTTGCCACTGTTTTTTCTTCTTCAAAGGTTAAAAGAATCTCTCAAATCTTGCATTACTTCGAGACGAATTTGGTGAATTCAGTACTTCTTCATTTCTCATTTTGTAATAGGTTTTGAAGGATGCGGTTCGGATTTCTTCGAATCTTTGCTATGGACTTGGTTGTCCTGTTTTAGGCAGGACTGTTTTTGTGTATCCTGTGAGCAGACCTTCTTTAAGTGAGCAATTCAATGGGAATGTTGGATCGCAGAATAATGATGTTAATCATCTTTTGCTTCGTGCCTGCAAAGAGTTGTGTTTGGAGTTGACTCCTGTGAAGAATGTGTTACAAGCTAAAAATGTGCTTGCTCTCGAAAGTTCTCACCAGCAGAATGGAAATGGGAATTCGACCCCTATGACACCATCAAACTTGCAAAAGCTTGGTTCTCCTCGCCCCGGTTTTCCGGCTTCATCAGTCATGGAAGATCCTGTTTCCAGTTTCAAGCAGCGATTATCTTCTGAAAGTTTGATTGATCTACGAGAGGTCTTGAGTAATGAAAGTTCGAAGAAAATTTTGCAGATTTGTGCAAGTTCGTGGTTATACCCTTGTAGCCTGCTATATGGGAATTTTGTTGCTGTACCGATTCTCTCAGAAATATGTATATTCTGTGTGAAAAGGGCTGATAAAAAGCCATCTGATACCTCCAATAGAAATCATGCTTTTATGGTAAATCGGGAAACTAAAGTATCCCTCCATCATACGCTGGACTTAGCGTCTAAAATCCGTGAGAGAACATCTGTGCAAGGTCTACAGTTTGATGAAGATGACGAAGGAGAAAGCGTGAGATGTGAAATCTCAAAGTTAGGTGGTCTCTCTAAAGAATATGCAATTTTGAGAGAAATAATTGTTTCCTCGTCCACAAAGAACTCCCTATCAAGGTAATCCTTGCAGTTTTTTTAGCAGTCATTTGACTTTTGAATTTTCAAATATACTTAGGCGACTCTGTAATCTGTATAGCCAAATCTATGCTTTACTTGAAATATACAAGTCAACATTCCACCCAGGTTTCCCTTGTGGGTCATTAATTCCTGTAACTGTGCTCAAATATCTGATTGTTGAACTCGTTAGGAAGGTTGATGATGATATTCTCTTGCTAGTAAAACGACTATTTTTACTTTGTTCTGATATAATCTATAGTGCTATTCTGCTGATATATATGATTTACTAGTCACAAGGACATCCTTCATGCAGAGAGGTCTAGTCTATCTGATTGTTAGTTTTCTAATTATTGCTACTTTCTTAGATCTTTTTTCTTTTCTTTTAATATTCTATGTTTTATCACTGGCATGATCATTTTAGTCTTGGTTTGCGACCTACAAAGGGAGTGCTTATTCACGGACCTCCAGGCACAGGAAAGACGTCTTTGGCTCAGACTTTTGCCCGTGATTCTGGTGTCAATTTTTTCTCTGTGAATGGACCTGAGATAATAAGCCAGTATGTGGGAGAAAGCGAGAAAGCCCTAGATGAGGTTTTCAGATCTGCTAGCAATGCTGCTCCTGCTGTGGTTAGAGTTTTGCACTTTTCTTTATATTACATACTTGTGTTTGACTGTAGTGAATTCTGCCGATATTCACTTGTTATCGCAACAATCGATACCTTATCTTACCAAGTTAGCTTTCTTTTAAAAGGTATTCATTGATGATTTAGATGCCATTGCTCCTGCACGGAAAGAAGGAGGCGAAGAATTGTCTCAGAGGATGGTAGCTACATTACTTAATTTAATGGATGGAATAAGTAGGAGTGATGGTGTTATTGTAATTGCAGCAACCAATAGGCCTGATAGCATCGAGCCCGCCCTTAGACGACCAGGAAGACTTGACAGGGAAATTGAAATTGGTAAGACAAAGGCCTTGTGGTGAATAGATCATCCTCGATATAGTTCTGTTTCTGGCTCCTAATCACGTATTCAATTATCTGCTTAATGGACATAGGTGTGCCATCATCTACACAACGGTTCAATATACTTGAGACAATTCTCAGTGGAATACGGCATTCACTTTCAGACACACAGCTTGGACAGCTTGCTATGTCAACCCATGGTTTTGTAGGTGCAGATCTAGCTGCGCTGTGTTCTGAGGCAGCCTTTGTCTGTTTAAGGCAGCATCTTAATCAGAGAACTTCCTCTACCGGTTTGCCTCTCGGAGATATACCTACTGCTGCTTCCGAGTATAGAGGTTCTGAGTCCTCGTCAAATATGTCAGACGTAGCATCTGATACTTTGGATTCTGCATCGTCATGCATCACTTCACCCACGACTTCAGGGGCTCAGTGTTCATTGAGTTTAAATGGGACAGTCTCCCTAATCACAGATGATATTCAAAACAATGGCAACTCTGGTGTTGAACAGATGTTGAGCAACGAAGGAGAACACGCCTTGAGTGTTGGCTTTGAAGATTTTGAAAAAGCTAAGATCAAAATCAGACCTAGTGCCATGCGCGAGGTATTTTTATTTGAATTATCTAGTCAAAGATGATCCCCATTTCTGTTTCTTCTTGTCATATATTAAATTCCATGACTGGGAACACTACAGACACTATACTGTTATGCTGCAAATTGATTTTGACACGATTGGCTATTTCCTCAGATATTCTCTGGTTTGAATAGGAAATTTAAAATGTTCAGTTTTGAAATGTTGTGATGATCAAAGCAGTGGTTGGTAGTTTTTTTTTCAAGATTCATGTCTCTCACCTCGAGATTTTTATTACAGACGTTCCAATTCTAAATCAGAGTTTTGCTATATCTAGTCTAATTTCTGGTTGATGCACAATTCTCAGGTGATATTAGAGGTTCCTAAAGTTAACTGGGAAGATGTTGGTGGCCAAAATGAAGTGAAAAATCAGCTAATGGAAGCAGTAGAATGGCCTCAAAAACATCAAGACGCGTTCAAGAGAATAGGCACCAGGCCACCAAGTGGGATACTGATGTTCGGTCCTCCTGGATGTAGCAAGACCCTTATGGCACGTGCAGTAGCTTCTGAAGCTGGGCTGAATTTCCTTGCAGTTAAAGGTCCAGAACTATTCAGCAAATGGGTTGGTGAATCCGAGAAGGCTGTGAGGTCTCTTTTTGCAAGGGCAAGAGCAAATGCCCCCTCGATTATCTTTTTCGATGAAATAGATAGTCTTGCCTCCATTAGGGGGAAAGAAAATGATGGAGTTTCAGTTTCAGACAGAGTTATGAGTCAACTTCTTGTGGAGCTTGATGGTTAGTAACAACAACCCTTCGGATTGATATCTAGATGCAGTTATTAAATTGTAGGAAAATGTCAATCATACTTTTCGAAAAAGCAAATTGTTTTGACGAAGGATTCTAAGCTGAAATTCTGAAGACTAAATTCAGAAAGATCTAATTGCTTATCTGTTGAACTCAGGTTTGCATCAAAGGGTTGGCGTTACCGTTATTGCTGCTACAAATCGACCAGACAAGATTGATTCTGCCCTTCTAAGACCTGGTAAGTTTCTTTCTCTCATTGATCATTTTGATTTTTGCAAACAAATTTGAGGGTCCGTCGATGAAATTTAATGTGTTATTATGTTTCAGGACGCTTTGATCGCTTGTTATATGTCGGACCTCCTAATGAAGCTGATCGTGAAGCAATACTCAAAATCCATTTGCGAAAAATCCCGTGCAGCTCTGATATATGTCTAAAAGAGCTCGCTTCTATCACCAAAGGGTACACAGGAGCTGACATAGCACTGATATGCAGAGAAGCTGCTATTGCCTCACTAGAGGTTCGAATTTTTTCTTACCGGTCCTTATATTCTGCAGAAAGCCTTACAATAATGGCAATGTCTCACATTCTTTGTATCTATCAGGAGAGTCTTGAAGCATCAGAAGTAAGCATGCGGCATTTAAAAACCGCGGTTAGCCAAGTAGAACCAACAGAAATTCAATCTTACAAAGCACTGTCTGAAAAATTCCAAAGGCTCGTCCACTCAGATCCACAAAGAGATGACGAAGTTGCACAACCAGGAAACAAAAGCCGAAGACCGCCATTTTCTCTATGGTAAGCATATCTATCTAATCTGTTCAGTATAATTATGCGAATTATGCTAGTTGCAATAACCAGAAACCAAACATTTCATTAAGCAAACGAGTTTTTCTTGTAACCCATAAACATTTGTTGTGTATACTTTGCCCTCTTTCCCTTCTTGATCTTTTAACGGATACTTTGCCCTCTTTCCCTTCTTGATCTCTTACCTTTTTTCGATTTATTGTTATTATAGGACGCCTTTGAAATCAGCTGTGATGTTCTTTCGCCGCCAAATTGGTTCGTAAATGAGACTTTAGGTAATTTTGTTGGAATCAGTGTTGTAACAATAGATGTAATACATATTTATATATTATTTTTTGTTGCATCTCACTAAGTTGAAAGAATAAAAGAATTTGAAGACCGATCCAGATCTAGTGAAATGTTACACCATGGACATGTAACATTTGATTGCACAGAGTTTCAATGATGATGTGACCCACAAAAGTAGTTCACTGATAAATCCTACCAGAAACAAAAGAGTATATTCCATTGACATTACATCTCATAGATTTTCCATTACAACAATCCTACGTTTTGAAAAAGCTGGTTAACAGATCAAGATTGATGGAGGGCTTAAAGCCTAACAAGTATTATAACGGTTCTGCATGTAGTCGAAGCTCAAGGGTTGTTGACAGAAGTGTGCCTGGAGAAAGAAATAAAAAATGGCTTTCGGACAACTATATATTAACCATTGGAAACAAGGCACCAAACCAACTTCACTTGCTCTCTCAAGCGAATTATCAAAGATAGTTCAGAAGGGAGAAGAGTGAAATCAAATGGTATTTACCTGAAGTGAGACTTTTCTAAACTGTCCATATGAATGAGCATACGCCATAGCTGCGTTAGGCCATTGCATATGCATTGCATCCCCTGAAGGCTGATATAGAACTGGAGTGCCATAGGGACTCATTACAGAGCTTGCAGGTGGCCCGAAGCTTACAGAAACAGTACTTGGGATTTGGTTATACCTGGAAAATCCCCTTTCATTGTATGGTGGCTGCATTTGGTGAATGTTGACGGCTGGTAGGGTGAAATTCTGACTGACCGGAAGGCTCCTAATGTACTTACATTCACACACAAAGGTTATCAACTACCACGTGTGAAGTTGACTGTTGCTCTACACTACTAGCTAACCTAGTAATGGCTTTGCCAGCAAACTAATAGCTACTTTACATACCTTTCATAACTGCGGTCACAATCAGGGTCGAAACGATCTTTAACTATGTCTCTAAGAGTTGCAACACGAGATGTTGGACCACTTTCCCTGAGGCTTAAGTTCTTCTCTACCTCAATGTCAGCATTGTTAGATACTTGATTGTCGTCTCTGCTAAGACTTGTACGAAGCCTGAGTTTCAGATTTAAAAAGAGTCATCACCATTAAGGCCCATAAGACCATTAAATATGCCCTGTCATACTCTTCTTTCCTTTCTTCGACACTTCTAAGAGGACCAGATTTCTTTTCCAGCTCATCGGCGTAATATCCGGATCCCTTAGAAGGTCGAGTCTTGATGGAAACTTTCATGCGTCAAACTTACCATTTTCTGATTGTTTTGCCTGTGGGATTTCAGACAACCAAACAGCAGGAAATCTACTCTCCTTTGTCTTTGTCACAAGAATTACGTTCTCATTACCGTCCACACCACTATCTTAATCCAATGTAGCTAGTCCATAGTGGTTAGTAACACGATGGGCTGCAAGACGAAGATACGAAGTAGGAAAATGCTGGAACTCAAACGGCTGCTGTTAAGCGTTCTGCAAGAACCTTTGACTATCAAGTTTCATACGCAAACTGACATAACAAGAAACCAAAAAAAAGGCTTAGATACAGTAGCAAGCTGATAAGAGTCTTTCATAAAATGTACACCAAGCCACACAAAAAACAGAACCCCTAGCAACAGAATCAGATAAAGAAGATACAACTCGAACAAATATCAGATGTTTAAATCTAAAATCAGTACATCAAATTCATTCCTGTATGTAAAACTTATCACTTTCCTTTACCAAGAATGTTGACCACCATGTATCATACAGAAAAATTTACAACTTTGACAAAATTAACCATAAGGGCAACACCATAACCGCAATCTTAAGAAGGGAGTCAGTTCCTGAAACCTAAATTGAATTCAGACAAGTAGCTACACATCAAAATCCCAAAAATTGAAGTTAAATCAGCCTAACTATACCAAGCTCAAGCATTTCACACGAGCTACCATGATTTAAGCTAAATTCAGACAAACCACCAAGCAAAAATTCAAACTTTCTTGTGCTCATGACCAAAACTCAACTCTAATTTCTTTACATTTGGGTTTATGACATGTATCAGAGAGAGAAAAAAAACAATGGTGCTTACTCGTCAGACGATGACGAGGATTCTGAATAGCCACGACACAAGAAATGGGTCCACTGTAAATTCACTATCTCCCATAACCACACCACCAGTTTTCACGGTGGTTTCCGGCGGCGGCTTTGCGAAAGGGGAATGGGATGTTCCCAGAGATGTTGAGCATTGAAATGTCCAAGAGGGAGAGAAGACAATCTTTTAAAATGGTACTTTTTTGGAAACATTAATGGAATTTTAGAAGCAACAATCCATTTACATAGAAATAGACTTACTATCTTTGAAGTTTTTCCTATTAAATTCAACTATAATTGTTACATTTGTAAGTTTTGTACCTTCTAAATTATAAATTTTTAGATGTTTATTATTTTACTTATGCCATCATTACAAAACCTTTATGCATTTTATGCTTTTGGGTTTTTGATTCTACACAATATTTTCACATTCAAAGTTATATGGTCTCTCTAATTTATATGCATATGACATATGTCATTAGAGTTTTTGTTGTATTAGATTATAATATAATTATATGCCATATATTTGTTTCTATCATGAAATGGTCATGAAGTATGCCATATAATTATACACCACATATTTTAGAAAAAAGTATACTGTTATAATAATAATATGATTTTATCAGAATAATAANGTATACTATATTATTTGTATTTTTAATAGAATAAGTATTTAGATCAATAACATATCTACCCGTTAATGAAAGAACAATTAGAAAAGTATATTTGTCAAACTTATGAGTAAAGATATTAATTATTAATCTACTCTATCTAGCAAGTATATAAGCGTGTATATATAACATGGACGAAATGTTTCCCTCATCATAACCCTCTATACAAATGTAACAAGTAAACTTGTATTATTCATAACAAAAAGCGGATCTAATCATAGAACATGATTTATCTTCTTAATCCATCATATTATTAATTAATATTTTTTGTATTTCATTTTTATGTTTAAATGTTTTCAGATTTAAACGCAAATAGACTTCTTCATTGTCAATATAATTTCATTTCGAAATTTAAATTTTTTAAAACAATTCAACATAGAGAAATATATAAAATTATTTACACTAGAAGATATATTTGCGCAAACTAAATCTACAATACTTAACTAAACTAATCTGACTTGATTTTACTACACTTATCTTACTAGTAATAGAGCTTATTTGATTTTTATTATTGTTTGAATCTTTAATAGATTTGATCTTATGGTAGCAATAATGATGTAAGAAGATAGGAAACATGCTTGACGGCAAAGAGACTCCAAAACGACACACATTCTGAAAAAGTCAGTCAATAAAAAAAATGAGACCCAGATCTGTTTTCTGGATCTAATCCAAACATTGAGTCATCCAAAAAAAAAAGCAAAAAAAAAAAAAAAAAAAAAAAAAAAAAAAAAGTTAAAAAAAAAAAAAAANAAAAAAAAAAAAAAAAAAAAAAAAAAAAAAAAAAAAAAGTCGTTAAAGCGAATATAAACTCTGCATCACTCCAACTTAATGCAGTCAACGTGCAAGGTTATGGTATACCGAATCTCCCCACGCGCCCTTCTCGTACAACTCTCCCTTCCTATAAAACCTCTCTTCTTCTTCTTCTATAATTAGTAACCCTAAACCTCAAGCTTTCCAACAATGGCGGAAACTGACACTACTTTCTCTACCTTCTCTTCTCAACACGACTCTAATGTTATCTTTCCATCTCCATTTGGTGATCATTTATACAATTCTAGCTCTGATCTGAGGATTTTGATTGGCGACGATGGAGGTTTCGAGTTGACTTTTGATATGATATCGTCGCCAGAATCAAGAAAGATGGTGGTTGATCAGAAGCTTGAGAAGGAGGAAGCTACAAGGTATAAGAGGAAATTGGAGACTGAAGAAGATACAAGGAACAATAAGTACAGAAGATCAAATGAAGAAGATGATGAGAAGAGGAACGTGAGATTGATTAAGAACCGAGAGAGTGCACAGCTTTCGAGACGGAGGAAGAAACATTACGTTGAGGAGTTAGAAGATAAAGTCAAGATTTTGCATTCCACTATCAAGGATTTGAATAGTAAAGTCTCTTCTTTTATGTCTGAGAATGCTATTTTGAGGCAGCAGGTGAGTTCCGGTACGCCACGTCATCACCCGTCGTTGGTTCCGATGGCTTATCCATGGATGATGCCTTGTCCGGGGTATATGGTTAAACCGCCTTTGCTTCTTCCTATTCCTCGGTTGAAACCACCACAATATTTGGTTAAGGTGAAGAAGAAGAAGAAGACTAAAAAGGTTGCTAGTGTTAGTGTTCTTGGTGTTCTGTTTTGTCTTTTTTTGTTTAGTGTGTTAGCTTATGTTGTGAAGATTGGCTATGGCGAGTATGAATCTAGTTATGATCAGTCTAGAGGAAGAGTTTTGGGAAAAGATGTGTCTGAAACGGAGTACTCTGTTCTTCCTGGAAGTAGTGAATCTCTAGTTGCGTCGTTGTTTGTTCCGAGGAATGATAAGCTTGTGAAGATCGATGGAAATTTGATTATTCGTTCTGTTTTGGCGAGGGAGAACGCCAAGAATGGTGAAGGGAAAAGCGGTGTAGCAAGTACTACATCAACCGCAGCTAATGTTAGAATGCAGCAATGGTTTCGTGAAGACGTTACAGGTATTTACATGTTTCTAATGTGTGTTTGCTTCAATCTTTGCTATCTTTACCTCTCAGAAGATAGAGACATAAAGAGCAGTCTTTTAGCTAGATTCTAGCATTGAACTTTTTTGCTTATAATAAGTTAATAACACTCATTCTGTTATAATTTATCTAATATAGGGCCAATGTTTAGTTCGGGGATTTGCACCGAGGTGTTTCAGTTCGATGTCTCCACAACCTCAGGGGACATCATTCCCGCTTCTCCAGCTACCCAACAGCCCAAGAACACCACTATTACACACAAGGGAAAGACTAGCAGAAGAATCCTTCGTGGTGATCTTCCGGTATCCGATTCTAATCTAACCAAAGATGATAACAGCGATAGCAAAGAGAACTTCCGGGAAACCAAGCCAGCCGCATCAATGGTAGTATCTGTACTTGTTGATCCCAGAAAAGGAAGTGACAGTGACAGTGACACTGATGGGGTGATGGGAGGAATGAAATCACTCTCCCGAGTTTTTGTAGTCATGCTTGTGGACGGTGTGAAGTATGTAACATACTCTTGCAATCTTCCACAACCAGAAGTCCATCAACAGGACCTTATACAACGAATGTTAATTAGGCAATGAGTAAGAAAAGGTCCCTCCAAGCATCTTGATTGTGATCATTTGAGAGCAGAACGAGAAATGAAAGAAGTTGAGAAAAAAGGAGAGAAAAATGTTCAAGAGCTTTTGTGCTCTGGTACCGTGAAATTGATGGATTGCCCTTTGGGAATTGATGTATATTACAAAGTTATATAAAGCCAAAGTGAGTTACACAAAATATTGGGATTTAGATAAAGATATACACACTAGAATATCTTAGCAAATAACTACATATTGGTTGTGCTGGCAGTAAAATGTTAAGCGAACCCTTCTCTTTGAAAAATATCAAATTTCATAACCCATAAAAATTAAGATTTTTTGATGTTTTGGTATGATATTATCGGTGTCCAAAATATTATAGCACTGATATTAACTGGTAATTTTAGAAAATTCTTTATTGTATTAATCCATAAAATTTAGGATTTTTTTTTTTTTTTTATCTCAAATGGTATCTAAAACGTTAAAATATTGATATCATTTGGTGATTTTTGAACAATACCCATTTTTGTGTGACCCACGAAAGTTAGGATCTTTTGTTAGTTTTTCATTTATTACTAACGTCCTCAAAATATCAAAATATGGTTACAATTAGCTAATTTTGAAAAAATAGTCAAGTTTTGTGTTTACTTATCTAGAGAATTTAGGGTTTAGAAAACTGGTGTTTAATGTGCCTACCAAGATTTAGAATTTAGCGTACAGTTTTAGCCTTGACATGCGACCACTCCTAACTAGGGATACTAAAAAGGGGCTCAGACCCGACGGATACCCGGAGGCCGTATAAAAATACGTGCTTAAAAGGCCATATTTTTTTGTTACAAAAATACGGATTCAAAATGGGTCGGGTCCTATTTCATACGGGCTCAAACAAGTTTTACCAGATAGGATTCGGATACCCATCGGGCTCAGATTTTTTTTCTCAAAAAATAATCATTAAAAAAAAATTCTGAATTTTTAAATCATTTTTAAAAAATTAGAAAATATTTTTGAAAACTACTGTTTTGTAATATGGTTTTCTATCCAGATTTTTTCATTTAAAATAAAAGAAATAAAAATAAAAATAAATAATAGATATTTTCGTAATTATTTTTTGGAAAAAAAGTTTTCTTAAAAATTAAAGGCTCTATTCAATAAACAATAATAATAATCTAATTACCGGTTGTTAAAATTCAAATAGTAATATAAATTTTAGATTTTATTTAAGAATGTATTTGTCAACTAACATAATCTAAGGAAAGATTTGCAAAATTAACTATTGAAAAATTATAATTAGTTTTATGGAGAGAGAAACAGAGTTTCATGCTGCAGAAAGATAAAAACGCCTTCGGCCAAAACTCAGCAAAAAAATCCCGCTCGTATCTGATGGGATGTTTGGTTGTGGGGTGGAGTCCGTTGACACATCGAGCGGCACGCTCTCTATACCCGCAACGAAAGCCGACCATCATTAAATGCACATAACATCATTGTTTGGCATGTGGGTTTATCACGTGAGATTTTTCTCAATGAAAGTTCTCAGCATTTAAGGCTTCTCTTTGTTGAGTTGTTGGTAGAACACAAACCACAATAGAAAGCAAAAAATTAATTGGAAGAACATATCCTCTGAAATTCGAACATTTGAAGAATATTCAGGTGAGATGCATTTACTGCATGTTATTATCTCCAAAATTCACTCGTTCGTAATTGGTAAATAGGGATGTGGTATTTATGGTTGTATCGTGTAATGAATTTTAGTTCCAGGCGAATCATGGTGTTAATAGAGGAGCTCATACCTCGTATTGTCGAATTGTGTTTTGGAAGATGATGAACAGACGATGATGGTAAATGGAGCTTCGACATAGATCTGGGTGGTGTCACGACATGTGTCATGATAAGGGAAGGCAATAGCAAGGAAAGGATTGAGAGTGTTGTTAAACATGCTTATAACATGTCAGATCCGAAGTCCGAAGTGTCGTTGTCCTTCATGTGGCCAGGATGGATGCTATTGCTAGATAACGGAAAGACACCTCCAGAGATCTTGAAGAGCGACGCAGACGTGGACATGTTTATGGTTATGATGTTCGAGGTTGATGATATGAAGCTTTACGTGACGGTAAAGGCGGTGGTTGTTAGTAGAAGGAATTCACCTAGCAGGCCATGGAGTGAGAAGTACACATCTTCTGAAAAGGGGAAGGCCATCGTGACAGCTGGATCAGGTGAAGTTGAGGTAATGGGCACAAGCAACGAGCCTCATGAGGAAATGGAACAACTGACTTGTTTCCTCAATGAATCCTCCACCGTGGATGAGGAACCAACAATTGCACCCTCTAGGCAGAGCAAAGGCCGACTGGCTGAGCAGGATCTAGGCCTTGGTGTGTTTGAAAGAGATTATGCACCGATGTTGGACGACATAGATGATGGTAAGACAATGTCAAACATGATATGATTACATCTGGTTAATACACACATTTAAATGGCATGTGGTATCTTTATGTAACATGCGACATTCTTCGTTTGGTGTTCTGATTACATGTGACATGTTATGTTTCTTCATTACAGGGCATGAAAATGTAGAGCGGGCTGTGGACGACGTCCCTACGAGGGGGGTGAAGTTTTCGTCGGTCGAGTGTACAAGACGAAGAGCAATTTCAAGACCAAAATGTCCATCCATGCTTTGCAAAGAAAGTTCCACTACAAGCGCCCAAGATCTGAAGGAAACATGGTTGTACTTGAATGCATCTATAAAAAATGTGCGTGGAGGGTCTACGCAGTGAGGTTGGATGATTCTGATAACTATCAGATACGTCAAATGTGCAGTGAGCATACTTGTAGCGTTGAGGAAAGGTCCAACTAAGACAAGCAGGCAAGCACAAAAATAATTGGCCAACTCATGAAAAGGAGATATGGTGGAGGGATGAGACGTCCGAGACCAAAAGAACTAAGGCGGATGTTGTTGGCTGGTCACAATGTCCCTATATCATACTGGAAAGCTTCGAGAGTAAGGGACTTAGCGATCGATGGGGCAAGAGGAAAAGCTGATGGGAATTATGCCTTGTTACCGGCTTATATTCATGCATTGCGCTACAAATCCGGGTAGCGTGACAGAGCTGCAGACAGCGCTTGATGAATCTGGCAATCAAAGGTTCAAGTACCTATTCTTCGCATTTGCAGCCTCAATAAAGGGGTTTTCGAAAATGCGGAAAGTTCTAATAATCAATGAAGCACATCTCATAGGCCGGTTTAACGGATGCATCGTCACGGCAAGCGCACAAAATGGGAATTTTCAGATATTCCCCCTAGCATTCGGTATTGTGGACTCCGAGAACGACAAGGCTTGGGAGTGGTTCTTTGAGGTCCTCAAAAGGATTGTCCCGGACTCGCACACTCTGACGTTCATCTCCGATCGTCACTCGTCCATCTACACTGGGTTGCATAAGGTATGCGTCCATGTTACACGATATTTTTTTCCATGGCATGTTGTTGAACGTGATATCTTGATATGAATTTTAATAGTGTACTACTTATGTAGGTTTACCCGAATTCAAAGCATGATGTGTGCGTTGTCCACGTCCAAAGGAACGTGAACGCCATATTTAAGGCGAAAAACCTATGTTTCCTTCTATCCCGCGCAGCGAGAGCATATCGCAAAGAAGAATTCCACAAGATCTTCGACGAACTATACCGTTTATCACCGGACTGTGGGGAGTACTTGAGCGACATAGGATTTGGTCACTGGGCTAAATCTTACTTTGCAGGGGAAAGGTACAACATCATGACAAGTAATGTGGCAGAATCCCTGAATGCAGTTCTAAAAGAGGCGAGGGTGTTACCAATTATCGAAGTCATTGATTTTATTCGAAGGACTTTGATGTCTTGGTTCTCACTAAGGAGAGAGACATTGAGAGGCCAACAATCACCGCTAACACCAAAGGTTAATGACATACTGCAGCTTAACTTTGGGAAATCAACAGGCCATGGGGTTTACAAGATAAACAAGGGAGAGTTCGAGGTAAGGACTGGAGAAGGAGGAGTATTCCATGTTAATCTCGATATGAAGACTTGCACGTGTCGTGCATTTGATATGTTGCGTTTGCCATGTCCACACGCAATATCTGCTGCTATAATGAACGAGACTCACATGGTGGATCTAGTTGATGATGGGTACAAGACATAAAATTGGCAAGAAGCTTACAAGGAGTCGGTAAACCCGATCCCGACATTCGATGCTGGATATCCGTTGCCTGAGCCTCTTGTAGAGCTAGTAGTTTGTCCACCGAAGACAAAGAGGCCACCAGGGAGGCAAAAAAACAAGAGATACTTCTCAAGGGGCGAGATAAGGGTAAGGATGATATAAAATTTTGAACATGCTATAAAATAAAATAACATGTCATGTGGGATAACAACATATTGTGGTATGGTATAACCATTCACGAATTGACATTGCCTACTTGATGGTCTTGTACATTGTCAAGGTAATGCAACCCGGGGGATGACACAGTGCAATCGGTGTGGGGGGCATGGTCACAATCGGGCAACATGCCGCATGCCTATATAAGTAAGCGAATTACTTGACAGAATAGGATGAACATTATGAATATTTGGACACTGGCCGATTTCATTTAGTTTTTCGTTCTCTGATAGGTATTAATGTTATGGGAACCAAGCAATGGCCACGGGGGAACGAATGCTGTATGAGGACGTGAAAGAATTTTTTGGTTTTTTTGTGTAATATTTTAATAGGTCTTGAAACACCATGAACTTATGGTCTGTGGTATCATTGTATATTTTGTAACTCCGTCCTAGAATGGCTCCATTTTAAACTAAATAATATTTGCTTGGCTTAAACCTATGATTCTCAATTTATCATATTTGTCGGGTAACCGATTCGTATGCCATGTCATTACATGTGATAGCATGTTGTGTATGGATAGAACATGTTTCCTTGTTCGTGGTCATGTCACCTCGTGTTTGTCTGTGTGATTTTATTTCATGTAATGCAGTTTCATAGCATGATGTAGTTATGCACAGCGGTTATAAGATAGGGTAACATTAGTTTATTCGTAATATCCGCCAACCACAATGGTTTTAAATATCTCTTTCGTGTAATGCGGTTTCATAGCATGATGTAGTTATGCACATCGACTATAAGATAGGGTAACATTA
This sequence comes from Aurinia saxatilis, assembly GCA_900406295.1. Lineage (NCBI taxonomy): Eukaryota > Viridiplantae > Streptophyta > Magnoliopsida > Brassicales > Brassicaceae > Aurinia > Aurinia saxatilis. Next base: position 18,584 of record OVAP01000716.1, read on the forward strand.
GTTAATTCGTAATATCCGCCCACCACTATGATTTTTAAAAATTTATGCAAAGTACAACAGTGACAACGACATATGTGGAGAGTCCAAAAACAAAAAGTGATCAGTAAATACCCGAGCAATAACCACACATAAAAGTAGAGATTAAAAATAATCACAAAATCATCAAAGAACACCAGCCATGCGGAGACATTGCAGGACATAGGATTTTCCGGTACTCAACCAAGACAATGCATCTACACCAAGGCACGCCTCAAAACCACTCGCAGCATGAGTCTCCATTTGCAAAATGTCTAAAACGCCGTTGGCTGCTATGTCAGACGACTAAGGACTCCGATAGTCACGGAAAAAGATAACGGGTCCTTTGAGATGTCCCGAGGTTCGCCTTCAATCTGAACAACCTTTAGCACGTACGGGAACATTTCGGTGAACGCTGCAAATTCCCTTTGAATCCTAACCTCACGGCGTACTCCAGGTAAGCTACCAAATACATGCAAACAACGGGCTGAGACATCAATGCAGACACCAACCCAGTGGTGCTGGTCGAAGTTGAAAGGAAAATATAATCTCTGCACATCGGGAGGACTGCAATCGAAAGCTTTCATGTCGAACGAAAACTTAGCCTTCGATTTGGCTTTTTTGAACTTGGCGTACTGCATACCAACGACTGAACCAAACTTACATCCTTGAAAAATGATGTGCTTCTAACGTCGTTCAGAGTGTTTAAAACGGAGGAGTGTTACAAAGGAATCCATGATCTGAGGGGAAACAAAAAGATAATCATGGTCATTGTATGTTGTGAATGCGTATAACATGATACGAGGATAGTTGACATACCCAGGGTGGGATATATTCAAGGAATTCCAACACACGGAGGAAGTATTTCTTTGGTACTGTGTGGCCTTGTCCAAATTCCAAGACCCTACATACACGACCATCAGATGGTCTCAGAACACGTGATTGACAACAATGACATGCTATCTATCGGGCATATCACGATACATAGGCTCCCATTTACTGAATGCATTGCTATGGTAATATATAAGTAATCTCTGGTCCATTGCATATGAAAGAGTTGATAGCTGAAATCTTTTGCTTAAACGTATATAGAAAATTGTGCTTTTGTCTTGAAAAACTCGAAAGACATGTCTACCTCGGCGTTGGGAGTAGGCACCTCAAAGAGGTCAACGTTGACAGAATTGGGGGCTCTTGTAGGAGATTTGGACATCCCGCTATTGGCCTAGAAGGAGAATTCAACCATAAACCACTTCAGAAAAAACGATGTTCGTCGCAGGAGCATGACAGTGTATGTGATTTTATAACATGTTATGCGTCGGAGGAGCATGACAATATATGTGATTCTATAACATGTTATAGTAAATAATGGTATGCGGTGTTCTGTATATCTTGGAACTGAGAAGTCTGTGGACATGTTTACCTCGCCGTTGGAAGTAAGCAGAACAGGAGGGTCCACAACAACAGATCTCGGGCATCCTATAGAGGATTGGGGGGGCTCCAGTATGGGCCTAGAAGGATCATACAACAATAAAATATTATATTTCCATGCCAATCTCTATAACAGAACTAGGGCCATAAAGATTGTACCTCAATGTTCAAAGTAAGAATCTCTGGGGTTCAAACGTATCTGGTTCGGTCGGCAGGGGGGTCTTTGGAAATTTGGAGACTGGATCTTTGGGCAACAAGGATCACAAATAGATGATATTTAGTAAAATAAAATTCTAACAAAGCATGACTATTAATAGCGTGCTATGATACATTTACACAGACATGACGAAAAGACATGCGAAAAATAATAAACAGATTGTACCTCAGTGTTCAAGGTAGGGATCTCAGGGGGTTCAGTCGTATCCGGTTCGGTCGGTTGGGGCATCCTTGGAGATTGGAGATCTGAATCGTTAGGCTACAAGGATCACAAATATATGATAATTATTAAATTATAGCTGAAACAAGCCGTGACTATTTATAACGTACTATGATACAGTCATACATACAGAAGGAAAATTCATGCGCAAAATATAAGAGAACTTAGTCCACATATATTTTACCTTATTGTTCAAGGTAGGGATCTCAGGGTGTTCAGTCATATTCAGTTCGGTCGGCTGGGGGGTCTTTTGAGATTGGGGATCTGAATCTTTGGGCTACAAGGATCACAAAAGATGATATCTAGTAAATTATTGTTGTCACAAGGCATGCCTAATTATAACATGCTATGATACAAACATTGTGTGCTGATCCCAGTTCATGATCCTCAGGTGTAAAGTTAAGAAAGTAGGAAAAAATTTACAGAGGCACAAGAAAGAGGGAGAAAAAGCTTACTTCTATGTTAGGGGTGGAATGCTCAGAGGGGATCATTGAATCACGTTCAGAGACCTGGGGTAACTTGGTTAGAACAGCAGAAGTGCGATTTGGGGGCTCCGGCTTGTTTCGACCATTGGAGAGGCACCACTGAGTTCAATCTCGGTAGCCCCCATCGGAGATTCGACACTTTGATCCTTGTCCAATGCGCTGTCTTGAGATCCATGCTCAGTGACATTACCACCCGTTGTTGCTTCAGGGACTTCTGGATTGTTCACATCACTAACAACATTGTTGATGATGTCATCAACGTTTAGCTCAGAACCCCGAGACTCAACATCAGCCCTCTGTCTCTCTTTTCTTGCACTCTTGTGCGAACTCTGAGAAGCTACAATTTTCTTCCTCTTTTTGGAGGAAGAAGTGCCAGCCTCAGGTTCTGAAGTTTTCAAAGTCACAGCCTTCAGTGCAGACCTCAGAACAGACTTCTTGCCTTTTGACTTGGAACTTCCAGAATCTACAGCATTGGCAGACACATTCTCAACTAAATTTTTTATGTTTTCTTGAATCCACTTCATTTGAGCATCTGTGAAGCCCAAAGACACTAGAGCGATGCTTGTGTTTTCATTACAGCCAAGAACAACCTTGTTCTTTTTCTTCTTATTGACAACTCTTTTCTTCGGGGGAGGAGGTAAATCCTTTGCAGAAATCCCACCTTCAAAATTATCGTCATCCCAATGATGGCCCTCAATCAAAAGGTTGACTAGGTTATCAACTTCTTCGTCACTTTCTTCGTCAGAATATTCAAAATCAGTCCCTACATTAGCTACATCTTCCGCAATAATTGATTCAACATAACTCTGCACGTTGCAAAAAAAAAAAAAAATGATCTGACTTTAGATTAAATGTCTTGACAGAATTTTGTATTGCAAGCTATGCAACTCTGAGCGTTGTACCAATTTCTTATGACATGCAGTGAAAATTAGTACCACACAGTTTTATTCAGTAAATGGTTACAAGTGTGCATACCTCTAATTCTTTATCCATTTGCCAAAGATGATCTAGCTTAATCTTAGCAAACTTTGGACGAGGTTCGGTATTGGGGTCGTTGTCGTCCAGGCAAACAATGATTTCGTTCGAGGGCATGGTAATCTCGATGTCTGGAATGGCCTTAAACAGAACCAACTGGATGTCGTGGACAAAACCTTTAACAGCCATGCTTTGTTTCGATGTATCTTCAATTTTCTTGTCCTTGATGCACTTCATCAACTGATCAAATGTCACACGACCCCATGGGTACTTGAGGAACGCATCGATGTCGTTAACAACTTCAATGTCCGAATCGTCCAACTTCATGTCGCCAGATCTAGGGATGAGCAACCCATACAAAATCACCAAACAGGCACATCTGATGCGATTCGCTCGGTCCTCCACGAATTTTTTCTCTAGACATTTCGCAATCCATTCGGCAGTAATGTTCTTCCTCCCCCCAAATAGCGTGTATCTAAAAGGGGTTTCGTTTTGGTCCACAAATTTCCTCTTGGGTTTATCCGGCTTCGTGGTCGGAATCTTACCGCAATTCAATCCAATCGCATAATGAAAATCACCGAGTGCAAACCTTATGGGCCTCCCAGCAAAGACGAACCAGATCTCGTGTTTCTTCTTTATCTTTAGTTGCTGGGACAAGAGAAAGTGTGCAAGTTTACCCGAGAACGCAAACCCCGAGTCGATGTCCAAAAGCTGGCCAAATTGTGAAGGCCGAAGAACATCTAACTCCTCCGCCGGTAAAGCATTCTTAATCGTCTCAATCAATTCTAACTCAAAATATCGGTGAACCCGCTCTCCTTCCGGTTCTCCACCAACCATGAACAAACGCTGAGGGAGGGAGATCTGATTTGGACTTTCCATCTTCGACAAAACTCACTTGACTTAGCCTTAAGAAAATCGGAGAAACGAAGTGTATAGAGATCGCTCAATAACTGTGAATAGTTGCGAGATTAAGATTCGGTTCGGGAAAGAGAACGAAAGGGGGTGAGTATGGATGCAATAACCAGAGGAGAGAGACGAGTGTTTTGGGGAGAAAACAAAACAAAAATTTAATAGAGCCAAAACGTCAAATAATTTGGGTCAGGCTTCTGCAATTTTTCCTTGTAACACGCAACGAAAACAGATCCCAAAACGCCCGAACCAACTTCGAAAATAACCATCATCACACTTCTGTCAAAAAGTGTTTATTCGGCAGAAGGGCAAGACTATCCTTTTTGGTGGACAAATTCAGGACACAAAAAATTACGGTTTTGCCATCCGATAGTTGACAAATTATTATCCAAATATTTGTTAGTTCATGCAATTTCTCTTTATTTAATCTGTAAAGAAATAAATAAAAATTTAAACTCATAAAGTGTTTTAATCACTTAATAAACAAAACTATAATCATACACATGGATTTATGGTTTTACAAACACTTATACAACTATAAATTAATTTAAAGTTTAATTTGTTCTCTCTCTTAAAGTTATAAAGTGTTTACTAAAATTTAAACTTATAAAATATTTACTAAAACTTAAACTTATAAAATATTTGATAATCACATAATAAATGGATATATGGTAATAAGTGTAAAATAAATTAAATAATACTATTATTTGGTATATTAAAAAAAAAAACAAAAAAAACACCAATCCGTCCGGGTATCCGCGGGCAGCCCGAAATATTTCGGGTTCAATTTTGGGTTCTGAAAAATTCGGGTCATACTTTTTAGCCCATTTTAACATTCCGACTCCTACGACTTTAAAACAACCGAATACATGGCCCATCAACCGGATCAGCAATAACCCTAAACCCACTTTGTCTATATAAATAAGGTGACGCTTCTTTTCTTGGTGAAGAAGATACGACAATGAAGCTGATTTTGAGAGGTCACAAGACCCTAAAGCTTTACTTAGCCAATAAAGCCACTCTTCATGGTCTCCGGCTACGGATCAATCGATCAGCGCCTTTCTCGGTCCATCTATCGCTTAATAATAAGGACGAGCTTTTCACGCCTTCACCTGATGATACTCTCCGGTCTCTTGGTGTAAAATCTGGTGATACCCTTTACTACTCCCTCGACCACTCTGCTTTTGTTGCACCGGATCCAGCGGAGAGCATGGAGGGTCCAGAACCGATGGATAAGGAGCTTTCTTGTGCTGGAAGCAAAAGGTTTAGTGAACCATTCTTCTTGAAAAAGATATTGCTGGAGAGATGTGGTGATCGTACCAGTGAGTATGCTCCATTGTTTACGGCAGTTCATGCCGTTATGTTAGAATCTGGATTTGTCTTGTTAAATCCCGACTTTGATAAGTTTTGCTTTCCAAAGAAGATACCTGTTACATTCCTAAGGACCCTAAGGTATACTCTGCCTGAGCTAATTAACTCTGAAGAAACCAATACAATGGACTACGTTACTCTCAAATTTCAGAAGTTAGGCTTGATGATTGTAGTTGACGGATTTCTAGGTCGGTCTCGGCAGGCGGTTTATCTTAATGGTTTTGAGTCCATTAGTGATTTGGTTTTGGATAATCTGAAGGCTAACGAAGAAGTTTATTCGGGCAAGTACCGTAAGGTGTTCGAGTTCTGGAGAAAGGTAAAACATGAGCTTATTAGGCCATTGTTGTTTGGTCTTTGTAATAAAGCTGGATTAAAGTCTCCACTGTGTTTGATGCACCTCCCAAAAGACATAAAGCTGAAGATACTAGAGTTGCTTCCTGTAGCGAATGTTGCGAAAATGGCTTGTGTTTGTAGAGAATTGCAGTGTGTGGCATCCGACGATGACTTGTGGAAGAAGAAATTTTTGGCTGAAACAGCTCAGAATGTTGTTGGTGATTCATTTAATTGGAAGGCACAATTCGCTGCTATTTGGAGGCAATGCCGACTACAAGGACAAACCTTTCCCAAGAGAGCACGCTGCATTTGAAAGCGTCAATTTACTGAGTATTATGTTACCGAAGATAATTAGAACTTAAAAGTATGATCCTTAACATTATGTGATCTGAAATTTTTCTTAGTTAATATTAATCCAAAAATGGTTTACCATACGACATTAATTTTTATCTCTCCATCATGTGTTTGCGGTTGCTGTTCCGGAAAAAAATAATGATAGTTGTTCGATAGAAAATTGAGAAAAGAGTGACATTGTTTCACGCAATAGATTATACAGAAAATGTCGAGAACCCTTAAATTCGGTGGGTTAATACACACGAAAATTAAAAAAAATCATATATCAAATTCACGAAAAAATTCATCCTCGTGCTCATATATAATCACCGCTGTTCTAAGTCAAGAGAGAATAAAACTTAGAACAAATCGTAAGCGAAAGAAAATAATTGAAGTGAATACCTTTTTATTTAATATTTTTTTATTATTATTATTATTTAAATTATCAAAAGGTTTTGGACCTACACTGAGAGGCGGATGCATTATTATAGAACCGGGTGCATGTGCACCCATAATTATTTATATACTTAAGTTTTTGATACAAAATACAGCAATATTTGTTAGATGAGATGGTTAAATTCAATGTGTGCACCCCCGATTCAAGGTTCGAAACCCCACTAGGCACACCAGTGTATAATCTTTGTCAAAACCAAACACACCTTTTTATACATCTTAAACAGATATTCTTACAAAATAAAAGAGCAGAAACAAATTATTCTACAAAATACACCATGGCCCCATTGCTCAAGCCCCGTCATAAATACTGATATTTTGCCACTATTTCTGATTTTAAGTAACTTAAGATAACAATCCACATTATTTTCAATCCAAACTATTTAGTTATGTAAGCCATTGGATCAATTCTTTTTTTTATGGAAAGATTGTTAAATTTATTCAAAAAATCGTTTACATCTGCTTTTTAATGAATTTGGGAAAAGCAAAAATTTGTTTAAATAAAAACAACCTAACTTATGTGCCTTGTCGTGAAAGGAACCACTCATCCGGATTGAGCTAATGCGGTAAAACTGTAGGTGGTTGCGCTTATTTTCCATGTCTCCTACTATTTCTCTCCCATCAGATGTGGTACACAACGGAGTGAAAGGCATAGGCTTGTAAGAATCCTTGTATCTTGTCTGATGGTGGTTCTGATAATGCTTTCACAAAACTACTCCAATTGGTGGAATAGTTTTGTTGTAGCAAGCCGCATCCAAGTGCACTCCATACTGTTGTGGCGTATGGGCATTTGAAGAAGAGATGGTTGCGTGATTCCAGTGGGTGTTGGCATAATACGCAGTTGGTCTTGATGTTTGGGTCGCATACAGCCTGATGGTCGCAGGTAGAAAGACGGTCTTGAATAGTCAGCCAGAGTAGAAAGGCAAACTTGGGCGTATTGTACTTGCTCCAGACGAGTGTATGCCATGGCACATCAGGAGCTGAGGCATGGAGAAGATGGCACATTGGATCGATTCGAGACAAACTATGACAAAGAAATTCATATTTTTCACAGGAAGTACATGATCACCAGACAGTTCAACCCACTTCAAGACCTAACAACAGAGAAAAAGATGATAAGTGTAAACTGATCAGTAAATGGAGATGAGAGTAAAAAGCTAATATCATGAGCTGAAGTCTCGCATCTTAACGTTGAGATGAGAAGCTGAACCATCCAAAAATATAACAGCGTCCACGTCACCGTTTCCACGTGGAATGCTTAGTCCACGTGGAAGTAATTACGATGTTTCATAAAATTAGCTTGGTTCAAATGAGTAAACCGGGAATGCTTAGGCTTTGGGCTGCAAAAATAGGCCCAACAACCTCATCAAGATAATGAGAAAGGCTCAACATCATTTTCTTCTGTATCAAGAGTAACCAACCTCTACTCGCAAACGCATTTTTTTGTCTACTTTGTTGTATCTCTGTGATTGTCTACTTTGTTGTATCTCTCAAATTTTGATTTTGATTTTCTGTTTTCTCGATCTTGGTACTCCAGTGGCGTTGGTCTCTAGTTTTAGCCGCCTGCCCGCCGCATCAATGTCGGATCCAACAGCCTCTCGTCTTTCACAACATCATGGGTTTGCCATTGCTCAACTCTTACATCTCCCAAGCTCTTCGTTAGCGGTAATTCTTTCTTTCTCGAACTGTCTTCAGTTTCAATTTAGGAACAATTTTTGGAGAAGATATGCAAGCTATGATTATTTACCGTGTCTGTTAGCTGATCGTTGGTTTTGTTTATGTGGACCGGTATGGAGTGTTTTGAGTAAAAATCAATATCTCCCAACTTCTTCAATGTCTAGTTGCAAAGTTTCCATTTTTATGATGAATTTAGAGGTTGTTGAATGTGGCTTGTGGTTATTCCTTCTTTTGTTGATCATTTACTATGGAAAGCCTTAGAAATGTGTAACTTTTAAAGAACAAGAATCGAGGATGTTTCTGAGCTTTATGGATTGCTTTAAGGGTGTATGTGATTCAAGGTCTCTCAAGACCTACAACAAATGAAAAACTCTATAATGTACAACTCGAAAGAAGTAGAGTTTTTGAGTTATGTATTGCTTTGAGGGTTTTAGCTTGTCTGGATGGCAATAACTTGTTTACTTTGTAAGACTCCTAAAGGCCTGGATATAAGGAATGTTATCTCATTCTATGGAAACTCTTCTATCTTTGTTGCCTCGAATAGGTCTCTCAAGACTCACAAGTCACAACTAATGAAAAAGTTCAAGATGCATTTGCTCCTTTTTGGGAACTCGTCGATGGTAAAAGCTACTCTCTTCTTTTTTTGGATTCCTTATCCATAACACATGGAAGAAAATGGAATCACTCAATCAAAGATTTGTGTGTTTTTAGTGTTGCAGCCAGAGTGATCATAGACACAGAAACTGGAATATCAAAGGGTTTTGGTTTTATTTTTGTGACATGTAACAACAATACAAGATATGCAGAGAAGGAATGAATGCAAAGTTCTTGACGTTTATGTGATCTTTGAGGGTCCGGCAAAACCTAGACAACAAAGACCACCTCTGCAGCAGGAACCGTAATCTTCCTCTGGCTCCGATCATCCAACAAAACGATTGTATGGTGTAAACGAACAAACCCCGAACACGTCAAGATTTTGTTCGTATGAATTGAAAGAAGACCCATTCGTTTCTTTTGGGCCAGAGTCAAAATCCTTTTAGAACTTTTAAACATCATGTAGTAATTTGATTTTCTTTTATTTTGCTCAACTTTTAAAAAAATTCTACATAAATTGTTTTTGTATTCTTTTGATCCTTATTNTTTAAAAAAATTCTACATAAATTGTTTTTGTATTCTTTTGATCCTTATTGAGTATCACCAATGGGAGATTAAAATATTAGGTGAGAGCTAGTGAGTCTCAGACCTTAATTATTAAAAAATTGTTTATGAGACTCTCACTGCTAATCATGCTCTAAGCACAAAGGTTTACTTTTCTCTAGGGTTTGCCAAAAAAAAAAAAAAAATGGACAGAGTCAGTAGTTTACCAAATGATATTGTTTGCCACATTTTGTCCTTCCTCTCGACAAAGGAAGCTGTTTTAACTTCTCTTCTCTCAAAGAGATGGAGGAATTTTTTTGCTTTCTCATCCAATCTTCGTTTTCAATATAAAGACTTTGTCCTTCGAAGTTCTGATTCTGATATTCCTTCGAGTTTCACAGATTTCTCGGATAGATTATTGGCTGTGTCAGGCAATTATACCCCATAAGGAATTTCTCTTTAGAAACATATATATCCATATATTATGTTGTACCAGATCATATCAACCGTTGGATATGTAATGTGCTGAGTCTTGGTGTCTTGGAATGCCTTCATCTTGACGTATATGCTAATGATATGGTTTCACCGCTGCTTTTAGAGGTCTTCACTTGCAAGACACTTGTTACACTGAAACTAGGATGTGGGTTTGATATTCCTATGGTTCCTGAGAATGCTTCTCTTCCCGCTCTTAAGACTCTCAACCTTGATTATATTCTGTTCTCTAATCCCCAATTTTGATTAGAAGCACTTCTCTCTGCTTGCCTTGTGCTTGAAGAGTTATTCATGCGTTATGTGAAGATAAAACAAGGCACTGTTTCTTCCCCGACACTTAAAGACTTACTGTGGTCAACAATAGTCCCCCGAGCTTTACTTTTGATACACCAAGTCTTGCCTACTTCGGATATTATGATTTTCTTCCGAAAGAGTATCTAATTGTTGATAGAGCTTGAATTCCTATTTATACCAATATAGAGAATCTGATGAAAGGGTTAAGAAATGTTCAGATCTTGGACATATCTACTTCTTATACCATAAAAGTACGTGTGCTCTATTCCTTCTTTTTGCTCTGTAATATATTTTCGCACTTTGAGAATGCATAATAAGATCATGGAAGTGATATCTAGTTGATTTTATGATTTTTCAGACCTTGTATGCCTTCCAAGAAGCAATCCCATTGTTCAGGAACCTATTTCAATTATCTATTGTAACTCCGTTTGACAAGTGCTGTCAAGCTCTATCAATACTACTTAAGAATGCTCCAAATCTGGAGACTCTTGCCATCAAGGTATATTCAAAACGGTGAAATTTTGTTGCAAAAACAAACATATACAAAACCATAAGTTCTGTTTGTAATCCTTTTCCTTTTGTTTTTTCCAGGGTCCATTGCACTATGAAAAAGAACCTGAGTCTATTTGCGAGTGCTTGTCAGGATACTCTTGTCTATTGCCATGCGGTGTGAAGGTCCTAGAGATCACCTTTTACAAGACATATATTTTAGAGCTGAGGCAATTGAAACATTTCTTAGAGAATTTTTCATGTCTTGAGCTGGTTAAAATTCGTTTTTTGGGAAAGTGATGAAAAGGAACGGTTGCAACTCATCTAGGACACGCTAAAGCTTCCAAGATCGTCCAAAAGCAAGATCCAGTTCGAGTGTATTATTTTTAGTTGATCCGTTTGGAACATGAATTTGTTTGGTGTGAACATCACTTTAATTAGCTTTCTTTGTTGATTTTATTTCTGCAAGTGAAATAGCTTAACAAGATTCAATTATTTTTGTGAAATATCTGACTGAAATGACAATGTATTATTTTAGCTTCTAAACAAGAATCCAAAGGAGAGTTTGATGAAACTACAAGCTAAATGTTCTTCCAAGAAGACTTCCTTCATTGTGCAGTTCACTTCTTTGCCAAGGAACTACGCATAGGAACTGGACATCACAATTATAAAACTGCTTGCCATCCTCAGCACTCTTAATATGTAACACTTTCAGGCAAAGCCGAACTCAAGTGTACCAACAAAAAAAATAAAAAATGATGGGTAAATGAACACACACAATTTTAAATTAATGCTCCAAAATATTCAAGTTGCCTTTATCCATCGAAATTAAGGATTTTCGAGACATGTTTAGTTAGAAATCAAACTAGAAAAACTAGGGTTTAAGGTTTAGAAAGCTTGTGTTTAATGCGGCTACCAAGATTATAAATTATTAACAATTACATGCATAGACGATTATACAATAGACAATTTTAGCTTTGACGTGCGGAACCACTCCGAACTACTCTTTTTGAATCATGCTAAAAATCTCCGGTAAATTTTGCATCCATTAATTACGTATTCTTCGGCGAACTTTGTACCTATTAGTGTAGAAGGATTAGTGAACTCTTTGTCAAACCAACCGATTTAAAATTGTTTAGTGTTGAAATATTATTAGACCTTCCCTGTTCAGATTAATTTCCCATTCTCTCTATAAATAAATACGACAGTGAAGCTGATTTTGAGAGGTCACACCCTAAAGCTTTACTTAGCCAATACAGCCACTCTTCATGATCTCCGGCTACAGATCTATCGCTTCATAATATGGACGAGCTTCTCGTCGCTTTTACCTAATGATACTCTCCGGTCTCTTGGTGTAAAATTCGGTCACGAGCTCCAGTCAGAACCGATGGATAAGGAGCTTTCTTATGCTGGAAGTAAAAGGTTAAGTGAACCATTTTTCTTGAAAAAGATATTGCTTGAGAGACGTGGTGATCATGTTAATATTTTTATGATTTCTATAATCATAAACACATGCCAGTTTCTG